>PISW01005816.1:0-124071 GCA_004023785.1 Mungos mungo | reverse complement strand
ACTTCCCTGTCTCCCTGGGGCTCCCGAACAAGCAGGGGCTCCGGCACAAGCTCTCAGCCCCCTCATCCACCCATCCTGTTTGGGGGTGGGTGTGTCCCTCCCTCCTCTCCCCCTCCCCCTTTTTATTCATTTCTCTTAAAATCACGCTGTGACTATTTTTACCTCTAACTCCACCCCCCCCCTCAGCGGACTCGCCCCATCTTTCTTCCAGCCCTCAAGGGTCATCTGTCCCCGGAGTGACCCATTTCTCTGTTCTCTTGCCACTAATCCACTCAGGTCTCCTCCCCAGAACTGCTCTTAACCACACTGCCCCTGACCTCAGGGGCAGGTGTTGCTCAGCACCGGCCCCCCGCCCTCCAGGTCTCAGGTCTCTTATACTTGACCTTGCCCGTGGCATGTGGCCCAGGTGGTCAGTCTCCAAGTTTCTCGCTTGGCTTCTGGCCACCTGCCTCTCCTCACCTCTCCAACCCCTACATGCGGGAGGGCCAGGGCTCATCTTCCTACCCCTTCCAGGTGCCCACTCTCTCCCCGCTGTGATCCGGTTTCATGACTACAATACCTTACATGCAAAATGGCTCCCACCTGCAAGTCTCCAGCAGGACCTCTCTGAGTTGTAGATCTGCCTGTCCAACCCAGCCACTTGGATGTCATACTTGCCTGACACTCAGACCCTGATCCCTCTCGCCTTCCAGCTGTTTAGGACAAAGTCTTCTGCTCACACCCCAACTCACTGTATCAGCAATCTTGTCAGCCCTGCTTTCAAAGTTATGTCCAGGGCCTCAGGGCCTTTGCACTGACTGACTCCTCCCCCAGATACTCCGACTGGGATTTCTACATGGCTCATACCCTCATTTCTTTCAGGCCTTAACTCCTGCTGGCTTATTTAAAATTGTCCTTCTGACAGTCCTGTGTTGTAGGTCTCCATGGCACTTGTCACTACCAAATATGTTGCTGTTTGTCCTTATTTACCTGTCTCCCTTGTTAGAAAAAAAAAAGCTCCACAAAGGTAGAGTTTTTTTGGTCTATTTTGTTTTTTCAGATCTTGCTTGGCATAAACCAGGCACTATATATGCGCGCGTGCGTGGGTATGGATTTTTTCTTAAGCAATCTCTACACCCAATGTGGGACTCGAACTCACAACCTCTGAGATCAAGAGTTGCATACGCTCCCGACTGAGCCAGCCAGGGGCCTCTTCTATATATTTTTGTTGTAGAAATAAACCCAAAGGATTCATTGTGAGCCTAAAGGGGGAAAGGCAGGACCAATGTTATAGATGCTGGTAGCCAGACGGGGGCAGCAAAGAGCCACCTTGTGTGGATGAAAGACTGGAAAGGCATAGGCACACGCTGTGTAACCTTGAGCAAGTTTCTTAACCTCTCTGAACCTCGGTTTCCTCCAGTAAGATTAGTTATTGGGGGAGCGCACATGTGCTGCTGGGGGAAGGTTTTGTAATGGACGTCAGGTGCCCGCAGTGAGGACTCGCCCAGTGTCCCCAGTTAGGGCACAGGGCAGTTATCTAACTATGATGTAGCCTGATGAGGGGGTATCATAAGGCTTTTAAAAAATATCAGAAAATGCTTATGTTTTCAGAGTGTGTATATATAAATCTACAGAAACAACAGCGAGATGTAAAATTAATAAGCTTGGGGGAACATCTGGAAGAAATGCATCATCATCAAAACGAACCACCATCTGGGCAGGGAGATTTCTGCACTCGCCAAATTCCACCATGGGCACCTATCTGCATCTCCCTTCAGGTCTTGATGACCGACTAGAATGTTCTGTGGCTGTTACTACACCAGCTCCCTGGGCTGAGGGCCTCTCCTTCCTCTGCTGCTCCTGCTTCTTCCCAGCAGTGCCTGGATTGGTCCCCTGTGCTGTCCTGGGTGTTCATGGCCGCGGGTCCCTCTGGGTTTGGACACAGTGCCTGGACACGCAGGCTCACCCGATCCCCTCCGCAGCAAACGCAGCCTGTGGGGGCCCGACGACCTGTGGCCCCTGGTGCACATCTGTCCCGGAGAGCTGGGTGCTAGGGGCTTTGAGAGCAGAGAGTCCAAGGGCTGTCCGCAGCCACCTGCCTCTCCACCCCACCCCCCAGCTTGAACTCGGCACCCAGCAGGCAGGTGGGCAAGGTGGGGAGCAGCCAAGCAGCACAGCAAGGACTCAGCGGCATGGATCCCCCCAGGACCTCACTCACTAGGGCTCCTGAGGCCTGGGTCACCTGGGCCCAGTGATGGAAGGGCTGGGCTCGCTCTAGGACAAGCAGAGGGTCTGGCCCCCAGTTCCCCCACCCCAGCCCGTACTCCCACCCCCATAGGGGTCCGTGAAGTCCACGGGTCTCCTGAGCAGGGCCCTGCAACCCCACCCACTGTCCTCTGAGACTTGGCCAAATGCCACCTTCTTTACCGGGGTGCCTGCCCAACGCTCAGCATGAGCAGAAAGGGCATCTTGACGCCAGGGGGGACCGAGACCCTGAGGTGTGATGTGCCTGGTGAGGGCAACACTTAAAGGCCTCTGGGATCACCTCTTTTGAGCCAGAAAAAAACTGGCCCAGGAATGGCCGTACCCTTGCCCCACTCTGGCCCGGTCCACGATTCCAGGAAGGATTGTGCAAAGGCCCAGGTTTAACAACCAAATTATCTTCAAAGCATAACTGTCGTCTTTAGAATTCACTTTCTCAGATGGTTCTGCTAGGGATGGCTTTATGGGAGCCTCTGACAAACAACCTAGAACATCCAGAGCCGTCTCCTCCCAGGGAAGCCCCCACTTCCCAAGCCTTGTGCTCCTGTACCGCCCCCCCCCAAATGGTGTGGTCACCTTCCCACCACCCGGTTCCGCCCTCCCATCCTTGCACGGCCCGCTGACAGGGGCCATTCCCCCATGCTCAACAGTGTGCAAATGGCTACAGGGACGGATTTCACAGAAACTTCCAGGCCCCGGCGAAGCCTCAACGGGTAGGAATAAAGGGCAGCTCTCCAGACGTCGGCACGGATGGTTGTCCGTGGACATCTGGTAGGTGCCAATGTGGACCTGTGACATTCATGACTGGGGGCCCCTCCCCCAGTCCCCAGCACTACGGATCCCTCCCGGACTTGGACATAGGCCCAGGGGAAACAGGACTTCTCAATGGACTCAATTCTGCCACTCTGCAATGGGGGGGCTTTTGGTAGAAATCTGGTTCGATTTTACATGTCTTGCGCTTCTGAGTTTGCATTCTGCATTTTTGGAAAAGGACAAAAGGAATGAGAAAATGTCTTAAGGCCCCACTGTGCCCAGGATGGGGCCTGTGTCCTCTGCCAAGACGCGCCCACACCCTCCTGGCCATGCTGGCGTCAGCTGCCTCCCTCCCCATGCATCACCTGTGGCCCCCGACAGCCGCTCTGTGCCGTTGCAGAGGCTGGGCCCTGCAGCAGTAACACCACACTCTGTTTTTCTGCTCATCTCCAAGGCCTGGCTCAATACCACCTCCTCCAGGAAGCCTTCCCAGGCCCCAGGAACTACCACAATGCCCCCTGCATTGAGCACTTCCCATCACAGCTGGTCCAGGGCGGAAGCACGTACAAACATCCCACTCAGGTGTCAGGACGCACCTCCCCAGGGACAGCAGCAGTGGGGGGAGGGGAGGAGCAGTCCTCACCCATCACTGCCCACCCACTTACCTAACTCTGACCACCTAAAGAGGCAGAGATGCCTTTTTCCAACATGCAGATGAGGACATGGAGGCTTGGGGGTGTGAAAATAACGAGCCCAGATTCACATGGCTAGTAAGGGGGCGGTGCAGGGATTTGAACCCAGGTCTGTCTGAGCACCAGCCTGTGCCTTCCCAGGGCCCACATGCTGCCACCGACACCCACGGCCCAAATAGGATGGTCTGCCGCCCCTCCATGTGCCCAGGGCACCTGCAGCTGGCTCAGCCCACCTTCCCCTAGAACGTGGCACCTGATAGCACTCTGCTGGAGACCTGAACTCCAGCTCCAGTTCGCCTCGGGACCCAGGAGCAGGCTGGTATTGGGCTTTAGCTACCGGAGGGTTTGGGAACAGCCCTTTATGGGACGGGCACAGTTCTCAAGTGCCCGCTGGTGAACCCTCGGAGGCCCAGGGAGCCTGGATTCCTTCCCAGCCCAGCGTGCCGGACGGCATGAGTAAGCACGGAGCCGGCTCACCAGCCCATCTGTCCCAGCCCCTCCAGCCTGCCACCGGCCGGGGATGCCAATGCCTGGAAAGGCGCTGGCAGGTCCTTCCCGAGGGCTGGCCCAGAGCTCCCTTCCCACCTCCTCTTCCAGGCAGCCTGCCACCCTCTTCCGCACCACATGGGCAGACAAGGCATTTCCAAGTGATCTCTCTGCACACAGAGGAGCCAAAGTAAAGGCCAGGGCGGTGGGGGAGGGGGGAGACCAAGCACTCTGTCACGGCGCAGGGACAGGCCAGAGGCCACAGGTGGCTCCCAGGACCGGTGAGAAGGGAGCTGTGCAAGGCCCCACTCGTGCTCCCCCTCTTAGGGTCCCCATGGGACACCGGCAGCCGCCCCATCGCTACAGCCCTCTCTAAGTCCTGCCCCCTTGCAGTCCGATGGCCTGTCGCCCCTTCCTCAGAAGCGCGCCTAGCCAGGCCTGCACCCAGGGACTGAAAGCTCCAGGAAGCAGGAGTCAGTATGCACCAAGGTGGCGAGGGGGACAGTCGCCATGACCATGACAGTGGGTTCCTGTCCTGAAGGTAGTCTTGGTTCCAGGCACTCCACTCCCAGCCTCCCTTAGGGCTACATTCCCTATGGGCAGGGGCCAGGGTGCTGGCAAGGGCACGGGCAAGGTCGGGGCGCTTCCCGTCTCTCCATACACAGGCTCTGGGGTCAACAACTGAGCATAGCAGCCTCAGCCCTGGAGACCCGGGCGGCCCCGAGTGCTCACGAGTCACGTCACCCCTGCTCATTCAGGGTTTGGGTTGTTTTGCTTTCCTCCCTCTCTTTCTTTTTTTAAAGTAATCTCTAAGGCAACATGGGGCTTGAACTCACTACCCCAAGGATCAAGAGCTGCGTGTTCCACTGATAGAGGCAGCCACGTGCCCCTCTCGTTCCGGGTTTGGGAGGGCCAGGGCACAGCCCACGGAGGGGATGGAGGGGGTGGTGGCCTGGAAAGGCGGTCAGGAGAAGCACCCCACCGTCCAAGGCTGAGCGAGCACTTACCCACATCTTACCGCCAAGCTGGCTCTCGGTCCTGACGCACAAACCCTCCCTCTGTGATTAGGAACCGCCTGCCAGCAACCTCACCCGCCCCTTCATCAGGGGTCAGGGCACCGCTGGCGGGGCCCCTCCCTCCTGATCCCTGGCTGGGTGAGGCACGGGCACCGCACCCCCCTGCCACCACCCCTTCCTCTGGCTCCGGTTCTAGTGCAACCTTCCTCCTCCTGCACCCGGGACTGGTGCCCAGAGGATGAGGGAGGACGGAAGGGCAGGGCAGTGTGTCCCACGGGCAGCTGGGCTCTGGCCTCTGGCCCCCAGCTTGGCGGCCGGCCTCCCAAGCTAAGCGGCGCCTCTGCCACCCCTTCCCCCCCAGGCCAGCGCCTCTTACCAGGCTTTGGGATGAGTCCTTGGAAAGGCCTGGAAGAGAAACAGAGGCGGGGGCATCAGAGGCAGGACCATCAGAGGGAGGACCGAGAGCGCTTCGGAAATGTTGGGGCCCACCCTGCACCTGCTGCGTTGGAAAGGCATTCTAACAAGATGCGGGGGGATTCGCTGTTGGGGCGGGACACTGACCATGGGGCACTGCTTCCACGTGGCCCGGTGACCAGCATCTGCTGCTAGCTCCAACCTGGTGGCTCCGTGACCCCTGGGCAAATCTCCTGTCTCAGTGTCCTCCCCTCCAAAGTGGGCTGACCACTTCTCCCAGGGGCTGGGAGGGCAGCGAGTAGGTGCTGTGTGCGGGCAGGAGGTGTCGTGGAGGTCACCCCTGCTGTGTGGTGGTTGAGTGGCATTCCCTGCACCCTGGCCAGCCCTCTGTCACCTTCCTGTCCCCCACTGGGACCCAGGATGGCACTGGAGAGCTGCCTTGTCCAGCAGGGAGGGCAGAACAAGGCAGGAGGAAATCAAAGGAAAGGCTGAAGGCCCCCCTCCCCCATGCTAGTCTTGCCTCCTCCCCCTTCCTCTGAGTACCTGGTGACCGTGAACTTGATCTTGTCCGCCACTGCAAGGATCCTCTCCAGATTCTGGGAGCCAAAGGTGCAGGGCTTTCGGAACGGGATTCCCGGGGGGAGCCCCTCGATGATCACCGAGCCGGGGTTACTCTTGATCCGCTTGTAGGGGACCTGGACGGGGTACTTGATGCCCAGGGCTTCTCCTGCGGAGGAGGGACAGAGGTGTCCTCGGAAGCCAGGGCAGCACTGCTATGCGGGGGCACACGGCAGGGCTCCGGGTGTGAACGTGACGAGACAGTGTGCACGTGGGGGTGTAAGGAGGCAGGTGCGTAGCCCCATGGGAAGGCACGTCGGTGGGGGTCTGGGAGTGAGGCGGTGGACTGTGCAGGGGTGCGGTGTGTGTCCTGGGGGCTGGGGAGCAGGCAGCGCTCGGGCTCCTCAGCCTCAGGGCCTGAGAATCCGCAAGCCTGTCTGGAAGATGGTGGCAGCTCGGTGGGTGCAGCTGGCCCTTCCCCAGGAGGCCTGGCCCTCCACCCACGCCCCCCACCTCTGGGTCTGCCCCACGTGGGTTCAGGATCTGCCCAGCCTGAGGACAGGCTGTGTTTGGGGGCAAGGGCAGCAGGGTGTGGCTCAGACCTGAGACCCTCCGTCTGCGCCTGGGCTTTGACCTTGCTCCTCCCACCAGCCCTCTGCGTGAGTGCAGCCCTGGAGCAGCATGGCCACTGCTGGTCCACCCTCCACGGAGGCTTGCCGCCTGCTGTCAGGGGGGTCCCCCAGCCCCGGCACAGCCGGTCCCACAGCTCCTGCCCACGGCAGCGAAGCCACAGGTACAGGCACCGCAGCCTGGGTGCCACGAGGCTGCCCACCACGGGGCCCCTCCCAGGCAGAGGGAAGGAGTGCACTGATCCCTCCGAGGGGCTTACTGAGGGCGTCGCCCTGCAGTGCAGGATGTCCCTTTCTGAAGACATGAAATCTCTGCTGTCTCAGCACTAGGAGGAACAGCCGAACCTTCTCTGTGCAGCAAACTAATTTTTATCTCAGGGACGCTGGGGATTGCATAGCTGGCCTCATTCCCCTTTTTGCTCTGGCTCCTGGGAAACTCACAGCCCGATTTGTCATCTGCATCTACCAAGTACAGAATTTCTGTGTCTTCATATTGCCCCTGCTTCGTGCCACTGTTCACTCAGTTTTATCTATTTATTCTTTTATTTAAAAAAATTAAAAAAAATTTTTTTTAACATACATTTATTTTTGAGAGACAGAGCACGAGCAGGGGAGGGGCAGAGAGAGAAAGATACAGAATCTGACGCAGGCTCCAGGCTCTGAGCTGTCAGCACAGAGCCCGATGTGGGGCTTGAACCCATGAACCGTGAGATCATGACCTGAGCCAAAGTCAGATGCTTAACTGACTGAGCCACCCACGTGCCCCTAAACATTTTTTTAATGCTCATTTTTGAGAGAGAGAGAGAGAGTTCGTGTGAGAGTAGGGGAAGGGCAGAGACAAAGGGGGACAGAGGATCGAAGTGGGCTCTGTGTCAACAGCAGCGAGCCCAATGTGGGGCTTGAACTCACGAACTGTGAGATCATGACCTGAGCCGAAGGTGGACACTTACCCAACTGGGCCACCCAAGCACCCCTATTTTTGTTTCTTTTTATTTTTTTTATTTTATTTTTTTAATGTTTTATTTATTTTTGATACAGACAGAGACAGAGCATGAGAGGAGGAGGGGCAGAGAGAGAAGGAGACACAGAACCGGAAGCAGGCTCCAGGCTCCGAGCTAGCTGTCAGCACAGAGCCTGACGCAGGGCTCGAACCCACAAACGTGAGATCTGACCTGAGCCGAAGCCGGAGGCTTAACCGACTGAGCCACCCAGGCGCCCCTTGTTTCTTTTTAAATTGAGATCTAATTCCCACACCAGGAAAGTGACTGGTGTAAAGTACACAATCCAGTGCTTTTCAGAGGAGGTTGTGAAATTATCACCACTATCTAATTCCAGGACACGTTCATTGCTCCAGAAAGAAATCCTGTACCCGGGAGCAGTCACCCCCTGTGCCCTGGCAACTGCTAATCTTGGTGGATTTCCCGATTTTTAAATTCTTTATCCTGACTTTGTTGCTGACTAGTTTATATGGTAAGCATCGCTAAGAGATCCTTTATTGTGTTTTAAGTTTATTTATTTTGAGAGAGAGAAAGGGAGAATCCATGCATGTGTGTACATGAGGGAGGGGCAGAGAGAGAGAAAGAGAGAATCCCAAGCAGGCTCCACACCGTCAGTCAGAGCCTGACTCGGCTTGAACTCCTGAACCGTGAGATCATGACCTGAGCCGCGACCAAGAGTCAGACGCTCAACCAACGGAGCCCCCCCGGTGCCCCACTAAGAGATCCTTTCGGAAATGAAAAATAATTGGGACAGAAAGGAAAACGTGTACCGCGGTCCGTAAGGAGGAACACTGCCGTCTCCACGTCTCACCTCCAAACGGCTCCTGTTACGACCGATGGCCTGCGTGTTACCAAATCCAGCAGACACCCGCATTTCTCTTGGCCAAGGTCAGCACAGATGGCCGCGCTCCCCTCCCTGAGGCCTCCTCCTTGAGGTCCAGGACCCCGCACTCTCCTGGCTTCTCATATCTGGTCACTCCACCATCGCCTGGACCTGACCTCTCCACACCAGAGCCCCTTAGCCTTTGGTCTGGCTGCTCTTTCTTGTTCCTCCACCCAATGGCCTAATTTTTACACCCAAGGCAGACCCTTCCCCGAATAGCAGGCTGGATCTCCACTTGCCTATGGCTCATCTCTGCTCAGCCCTCAAACTCAGCACATCCAAGATGGCACCTATCACCTTCCCCTCAAGCTCCCCCCCTCGGTGAGGGCACCGCCCCTTCTCTCTAACAGTGTGGGTGTCCCCGCGTCTCCACCCCTGCCTCCCTTTTGTCACCGTGATAGGCCCAGGTGACCCAGGGACCCTGTGGCATTGCCCTGCCACAGGGATTGGGTGAGGGATGGACACAGGGCTCAATGGGGGCCGATGAGAAACAAGGGGATTCTAGAAAAGCCACCCCTCGCTCTCTGGAGAAAGCCGTGGAAGAGCCCGTCCCCATCTCCTTCTGCAAGACGTAGGTGGGACCTTGCAACCTGCGGTGGCCAGTTAGCTGGCAAGTGGGTAGCCAGCCTGAGACAATGCCAATGTGGTGGAAAGACACCAAGCACATCTCTGAACTGCTGGATCCAGCGGGTCCTGAAGGCCGCCCTACTGCTGGGTTTCCCACACTACCAGCTACGGCTGATCATACGCCACAAAGACCGCCGCCCCAAGAGTTCTCCCGCCCCACAGGCTCCGCTTAGCGCCGCAGCGACACTCTCCCACAGAGAACTGGGGCCTGGGTCCCCTCCCCTTGAACCCGGGCTTGGTGGGGGCTTTGTCATGACCTCAATCCAGAGTACGGCAGAGGTGACGCCGCACGAGCTCTGAGGCTGGGCCACATAAGGCTCAGCTCCCGCCTGGCTGGCAGATCCAGCCGTCCGGGGTCGCCGCGCCGGCGAGCCCGCGCGGAGGGAAGGCACGACACGCAGCAACGAGAAAGAATCTGCAGGCGCTATTACTTGAGGCTGCTGGGCTTGGGGCGACCTGCTGTGTGGTCACAGTAGCTGAATCAGGAGCCACCGACATCCCTGACTGTTGAAGCCGGTGGGAGTTTGGTTCTGTTACTCGAGACCGTAAAGCACCTGTTTGCTCCCGGGCAGGGTGCATGCCAGACGCCTCCTTCTCCCCTGCTCGTCCACTGATCCCATTTCCGAAGGTCACCTCTATTCCATCCGCTTTCCGCCGGCATCCCGGCCAGGCCGCCATCGCCCTGGCTCCCGCCCTCCGAGCTGGCCTCCCGCACTCATTCACCTTCCTCACGCGGAGCCAGGAAGCTGCTTTCAAACTACAGAGTGCTTTCTGTCACTTCAGTCCTCACAACAAAATACAAAACCGAGCCCACGGTCGTCCCTAAAGGCCCTAGGTGATGGGGCGTCTGTGTTCTGGCCACCTCCACAGGGCCCCTCTCCTCTAGTCCCACTCCTCCATTTCCGCTTTCTGCCTCTTCCTAGGATAAGCCTCAGGGCCTTTGTGCTATGATTGCAGCTGGACTGCCCTTCCTGCATTCCAGTAGTAATTCCTTACCTACCCCTTCAGTTCTTTCTTTAAAGAGGCCTCGCTGGGTCCCAACTAAAGGTAAGCACCCAAGTTATTCTCTCTTTTCCTGTCAGCTGACTCTTTTCCTGAAAAATCGTGGCACAGATTCTCATTGTTATTAGATTCTATGTGTAGTTTTCTTTTTAAATATTTGTTTATTTTTGAGAGAGACAGAGTGTGAGTGAGAAAGGGGCAGAGAACGAGGGAGACACAGACTCTGAAGCAGGCTCCAGGCTCTGAGCTGTCAGCACCGAGCCCGACGCGAGGCTCGAACTCACGGACCACGAGATCATGACCTGAGCCGAAGGCGGATGCTTAACTGACCGAGCCACCCAGCACGCCCCTCTATGTGTAGTTCTTGAATTCCGAGGCCAGTCTTACCCCACTTCACCCCACGGGTCTACAGCGCCCAAGAGGGCAGGGCCTCTGTTTTCTTCACTACCGTATCCCCAGTGCCCAGCACACAGTAAGTGCTCAGGAAATGCCTGTGAGCGAGTGAATGGTCTCCCAGCAAAGAGCACGGCTCCGGCCAGGCTGCCCTCCCGCCCGGGCGCCCCGCGCTCACCGTATTTCTTATTGAAGAGGTCCTGGACTTGCTCCCTCAGCGTGTTGGCGATGTCGATGCGCGAGAGTCTGGCGTCGTAATTTTCTGCAAAGTGAAAAACAATTATGGATTTGGGGCTGTTAAATTAAAAGGCACTTGGGGACTTTGAGGGAATATGATTTCCTAATTATGGGGGAATTCCTTCTCTGGCAATTATCGGATCCTCAGAGCGGGCCCCTCAGAGTCCTTCAGAACTGACATCTAGACGGAGACGCGGGTTTTTCCGGAAGGACGCGCACTGTTGTGACAGTGGCAGTGAGTGGGAAATTAAGTTAATTGTTGACATTTGAAAACCACTAAAGCAGTAAATAAGCCTGAGAGGTGAGAGACACGGGAGGAAGGCAGGCTGGGCGCAGAGGCTGTGGTGCGAGGACCGCTCCGGGTCCCTCTCTGACCCGGGGGGTGGGGGTGGGGGGGTGTCTGCTAGGGAGCCCATGTGCCGGTCCATGCCGTGGGGGCCCCAGACAGGCCCCTGCCCTGGAGAGACTGGGAGGGAGGGGTGGACCTCTGGGCGGTTGGGTGATGGGGGTACGGTGAGGACCCCAGCCCTCCGTGAGGCTGGGCACGAGGCATGGGTGGGGTGGGGGTGGTGAGTGCCCCTCGCTCCAGCACCCTCTGCCCCCCCGGGAGGGATCGGGAGTGGCAGGGCAGTGAGCAGCCTTCCCCCCTGGGATTTGGGTCCTCTCTCTGGGCCCCCCATTCCTGTCACTGGTCTCGCTGACCTCACTCTGTCGTCAGAGCCACCGGGGGAGCAGCCCACCCTCGGGGACTCACGGCCACACCCGGGAGCTGTCCCAGCCGGGCTCGTGGACTTCTGCCCCTGCCTCTCCCCTGCATTTGCTCCAGCTTCTCCCGCCTTCCATCCATCTTCCACCCTACTCGCTGCCTCTCACCCCTTCTTGGCCCAGATGCGGGTCTCCTCCTCTATAGACCCCCACCCGCACCCCATGCGCTTGGGGACCGCACTCTCTGTTGGTTGTAAGCACTGAGCACAGCTGACTGCCTAATACTAAGTGGGCGGGTCAGCACCTGCCCGGATGGGACAGTGGGTGACCTCCTGCACCTTGCCACTCCCCACCCCCTGCACCCTCTTCTTCCTGTTCCACCTGCCGGCCAGCCTCACTCAGACCCCCAGCCCCCTCCCCGCCCCCATCTGGCCCTCCAAACCCAAGCTGGGTCAAGGTCACAGCCCTGGGATAGTGGACCCCATCCTGAGCTGCAACCTTACCTTGAAAACCCTGTCTCTTCAGGCTCTCGTCCACAAGAGGGTCCCCGGAATCCCTCTCTGGGGGCGGGGAAGGGGGGGAGAGAAGCCAGGGTGAGCAGCCAGCTCCTGGGACCCGGGGACAGAGGTGGGATCTCTGGGGGGAGACCTGGCGGAGAGGGCAGGTGTGGGGGGAAGCCAGGGGAGGCAGGACCAGGGGACAGGAAGAGGGTTAAGGGAGGGTGGCAGAGACCTGGGGCCCCTCCCACGCCCGGCCGGCGCCTCAGCCCGTGACCCTGCACGGGGTACCTTGGCTGTCCGTGACAGGCTCTTTGACTCCCTCGGTGAGCAGCTCGGGTCTGGAAAACACGACAGCAGGGCAATCGTGGAGACCCTTGGGGCCTAAGTCTGCACCCCTGCGCTGCGGTTTTACACAGCTGCAAGGCAGCCCTCCCGGCTCTGGGCAGCCCAGGTGTGGGTCCCCCTCCTTCGCCCCCACCCCCCGCCTTGTCCTGATGACCCATGTGTGACATTGGGGGGCTGAGCTGGGCTTTGAGGACCCAGCCTGTCCCCAACCACATGGTGCGGCCACTGTTGCTGGGCTCTGTGATGGCTTCCGTGGGGCCTGTGACACGATCTCCATGTGACAAGGCACCGCTTCTGGCTGACACCCCAGAGCCACCGGTTCACCTGGAGTCAGGCCTGGGGACCAGCTCTGCACGAGTGCTGGTGTCTCCAGACCCCACAGAACCCTTCCCAGGCATCACGGCGCCTTGAGGCGGGTGCTCCTTCCCTCTCTCCATCACCTCCGGTGCAGACAGAGGCGCCCGGAGGGCGAGGGCCGTACCCAGGACCACAGGGCAGGAAGGGGCAGAGCTCAGAGACGCACCTGCGCCCCTCAGAAGCTGCAAGCCCTCCCAGCGGGGCCTCTGCTTTCTCTCCACGCAGCGGGAGCCCCGCTCAGCTCCTGTCCCTCAGGGGACCATTTCCACGACTCAGTTTCCCCATAAGGAGAAGGGGGAGAGGTGGTGGTGGAGGAGTTTCTAAATGCAGCCTGAGCCCCTTTCCGGCCCCCGAGGCTGTGCTCCGAGGCAGGGCTGGGCCTCCTCCCCCCTCCCTCAGGCCCTGAGAGCCAGCCCTGGGCATGAGCCAGGTGCCCACAGCCAGAAGAGGCACCAAGTCCTCATCCACTGCGTGCCTGCCTGACCTGGGCTGGGGCTGCCCTGAGCGTCTGGCCTTTGGTCTCCCTTCTAGGCAGGGTCTTCTCCGCACCACTGCTTGGCTACCCCTGTGACAGAGAGCTCATTACCTCTCCCAGCAGCCTCACCCACAGACCCATCCTCACACCAAGCCCTGGTCCAGCACCCCCTTCCCACGACACCCTGCAGGACATTCAAAGGAGTGGTCTTCCACACCTCTCCCACTCCATCGGCCCCTCTGCCCATCGGCCCTCCTCCCACCAGCATGGCCTGCACGGCCTCCAGAACAGGCCTGCCCTAGCCGGGCAAGTCTGCATTGAAGATGTCCTGCTATATGGGTGCGCCTGGGGGGCTCAGTTGGTTAAGCATCTGACTTCAGCTCCAGTCATGATCTCATGGTTTGTGAGTTTGAGCCCCACATCTGGCTCTGTGCTGACAGCTCAGAGCCAGGAGCCTGTCTTCAGATTCTGTGTCTCCCTTTCTCTCTCTCTGTTCCTACCTGTTCATGCTCTCTCTCTCTCTCTCTCAAAAATAAACAAACATTAAAAAATTTAGAATCCACGCTATATGATAAAGAGTTTGGTCTTTGTCTCTGGTTCCTGGGAGTGACAGGAGTGTCTTTGTTATTATTATTCCTGGTGGGACCCTGGGATCACACCTAAGTTTATGCTAAGGAGATGATGATTTGGGATTCTGGAAGACCGACCATGTGATCAGAGGACTGAGGCTTTGAGCCACCTGCTATCAAGCCTGATCTCCAGGGACTGATCTCAGTCACGCGGCCAATGGCGCATCAAGCATGCCTCTGGAATGGATCCCAGTGACAATCACGACGCTGAGGCTTGGTGCTGGAGGGTGACACACCTCTGAGAACATGAGGACCTCGCCTTTTGTGTCTCTTCATTTGGCTGGTCTTCATTAATATCCTTTATCTAAAACGGGAATTGTGACACAGCACATTCTCGAGGTCTGGGGATTGTTCTAGCTAACTACTGAACTTGGAGGGAATCGTGCAAAGCCTCAGATTTAGAAGCAGTTACTCAGAAGTGGAGGTGGCCTAGGGACCCCCGATCTTGCAGCTGGGGTCTGAAGTGGGTGCGATCTTGTTGGAGACCATACGCTGAACCTGTGGCATCGGCTAAGGCCCTGTGGTCGCCATCAGAACTCACTGTAGCGCTACATCAGCCATTCTGCCACGACTTCCGGGTAGCAGTCTCCCATCCGTGTGAACGCACCCATGATTTTAAGTTTCCGAAGGGTTTCTACACTTTGGAGAATTTGAGAAAAGCAAGGGACCCTTTTCCCAGAAGAATGCACCAAAGAATATGAACATTCGGCTTCTAAGCTCAAGGATCGGGGTGTAAGAATGCTTTCTGGCCAAAAGTTTCAAAAGTTTAATTTGATCCGTGCCAGCTGTAATGATGGGAGGGGTTGTCTGAATACTGACTACAAGGACGTGGAGGTCAGGTTCAGGCAGAAAGTGTGTCGGTCAATTACTGATTACACGTATTACTCATACATATAAATACGCAGTTGACCCTTGACCAACATGGGTTTGGACCATGTGGGTCCGTTTACATGCGGATACAGTTCAGTCCGTAAATGCATTTTCTCTTCTTTCTTTTCTAAGGTTTTATATTTAAAAAAGTTTTTAATGTTTATTTATTTTTGAGAGAGAGAGAGACAGAGTGAGAGCAAGGGAGGGGCAGAGAGAGAGAGGGAGACACAGAATCAGAAGCAGGCTCCAGGCACTGAGCTGTCAGCCCAGAGGCTGACGCGGGGCTCAAACTCACAAACTGTGAGATCATGACCTGAGCCGTAGGTGGACTCTTAACTGACTGAGCCACCCAGGTGCCCTTCTTTCTATATGTTAAAAAAAAATTTTTTTAATGTTTATTTTTGAGAGAGAGAAAGGGAGGGAGGAAGGGAGAATGAGCAGAGGAGGGTCAGAGAGAGAGGGAGACACAGAATCTGAAGCAGGCTCCAGGCTCTGATCTGACAGCACAGAGCTCGACGCGGGGCTCGAACTCACAAACTGTGATATCATGAACTGAGCCGAAGTCAGATGCTTAACCAACTGAGGCGCCCCTCTGTTTATACATTTTTTTTAACGTTTATTTTTTGAAGGAGAGTGCATATGCATGGCAGGGAGGGGCAGAGAGAGGGGACAGAGGATCTGAAGTGGGCTCTGTGCTGACAGCTCGGGGCTCCAGCTCATGAACCTCGAGATCACGAACTGAGCCGAAGTCAGGACTCTAACCTCCATACTGTTCAAGGGTCACCTCTATATTTTTATGGGCTGAACTGTAACTCCCCCAAACTTGATACATTGACACCTGGACCCGCCAGTATCTTGGAGTGTGACTGTATTTGAAGACAGTGTCTGTTAAAAAAAAAAAAGCTGGTCCCTGCTTCTGCTTCTGCCACAGTCCCCAGGTCGCCCTCCACCCATAAAAAAAAAAAAAAAAAAAGACCAGATCATGTCACATTCTCAAATTCTCCCCATATCTTCTGGTGAGTTCTCATTAAATAGAAAGTAAAATCTGAACCCTTGAAGCAAGTTCAAGACCCTACGTGATCCGGTCCCTGTTCCTTGCCAGGCTTTACCACTCTTTCCTCACTCACTCTGCATAGTCACACCGGCGCCTCACTGGTCTTAAAACACGCAAGTGTGCCCCTGCCTCAGGGCCTTTGCACCTGCCATTCCCTCTGCCTGAATGCTCTTTTGCCCGGTATCAGCATGCCTTGCTTCCTTTAATAGGTTCCTCCTGGCCCTCTCTGCCCTTCCCCCCTCTCCATGTCATAGCATTCACCTTTGCCCGACCTTATACAGTAGTGTTAGTTGGTGAGACTGGCCAACTCGAGGGCAGAACTCAGCATTGGCTGCTTCTCACAACCTGACACATGGTTGGCACTCAAGATGTTCTTGTTGAAGGAAGGCACCGCAGGTCCATTATTTGGGTTTCTTGGAGCAACCCCTTCCTTGCCCCTCCTGGTGCAAAGCAGACCTTGTGGGAGGACACCCTGCCCTACACCCCTCACCTGCCTGCCACTCTAGGCACGAAGGACGCCATGAATCTCCCAATTTGGGGGCTAACCACTCCCCCGGGGGTGGGGGCGACAAAACCTTAAGACTCTCCTCTTTCTTGCCACTTTCAACCAAACCAAGCCTAGATTTACATGACGTAACAGTACCAACAAAGAGGTCACCCCAGACACCCCACGCCGCTTAAATCATTGGCTGCCTCTGCCTTGTCCTCAGGGGCTTTATATCTGAGCTGGGCAGCAGGTGGCACAGGCTGGCCCTCCACTGGGCCCTCGAAGACAAAAACGAGGGGTGCCCGGGTGGCTCAGGTTCGGCTCGGGTCATGCTCTCATGGCTTCCGGGGTTCAATCACAGTGTCGGGCTCTGCCGGACAGTGCAGAGCCTGCCCGGGGATCTCTCCCTCCCTCTCTCCTCGCCCTCCCCCATTTGCTCTGTCTCTCTCAAAATAAATACATAAACTTAAAAAAATTAAAAAAGACAAAAACGAGATGTCCGAGGGAACGGAAGGGACCCCCTATGACCGCCACCACATTTTCCGATCATGGGATAACAGGGCATCACCCTCAGCGGTGCCCTGGTGCCACGGGCCCGGGATGGCGACGCACGCCCGGAGCACCTTCACCGCCGCCCAGGGCACCCAGCTAGGGCATGTTCCAGTTCTACGTGTCGGCAATCGGCCGGTGGCTTCGGGTCCAGCGGGCCCAGGCAGCCCCACGCCTGCCCAGCTGGGGCCAAACCCTACCACCCCACGGTTTAGACGCAACAAAAAAGCCCACCCCAATCTCAGGACTGAGACGGTGATTTGGTGCCTCTCTCAGGCACCAGGCGAGCCCGGAGGGGCCCCCATGGACACAGCCAGGCCTTACCTCTTGATGACAAACTGGATGCTGTTGCTGGCTTCCAGGATCTTGCGGAGCTTGGCGATCCCGAAGCAGTTGGGCCTGCGGAGGGAGATGCCTTCAGGCAGCCCCACCACAAATAGCTCCTCAGGGTACATCAGGAACTTGGAGTAGGGCACCTTGACGGGCTCCGAGATGCCGATGGCCTTGGCTGTGGAGACACGGCTGCTGTAGGGCCACCCAGGGCTACGAGGCCAGGAGCCTCCGCTCTCGCCTCCCGCGCCTGTGCGGGGCGGAGCAGGGGAGGGGCGCAGGTGCCAGGGCTCTTGAGAGTCAGCTCTTACTTGATCCCCCAACGCTCCTGAGAGAGGACAGCGTTACCCCCAGTCTACAGGGAAGAGACCGGGAGCTCGGAGGGGACGGGACTCCAGTGGCAGAGCCCCAAGGCTAGAGGATGTGAACCCAGGTTAGCAGGGCCCTCCAGACCCACACACAGTTGGGAAGAAATCACCACTGGCTGGTGAGACCTGGCATCAACTTCCCCCAAGTCCACGTGTCCCCTGTGCTGCCCGCAAGCCCTTCCGGAGTCCCCCTGCCACCAGAAATAACCCCGAACTCTGTGTGGCCCGGCCCCACAGCTTAGGAAATGGGACAGGCCAGAGGCCCAGGCCAGCCACTCACTGCCACTCACACTCAGACAAGCAGTATCATTACCCCAGGCCTCACTTTTCCTCGTCTGTAAAATGGGTATGAGGACGCAAGGGTTTTGTGGGACGGGTGAGTTCGTGGGAAACCCTGAGCCCATGCCCGGCAAATCACTGGGGCCTAATAAAAGAACAGTCTTTCTCAGCCTCCCATACACTCTTTCCTGGACTCTCGAGTAGGAAAGTCCTTGCTACATAACAGTCCTCCCTGCGCAGCGCCCCGGCACTCTGGAAACAGGGCAGCTGGAGGCAGGGCCAGCGTCCCGGGCCCATCAGGCTCCTTGCTCACCGTATCGCGTGTTGAAGAGCAGCTCCACCTGCTTCCGCAGGGGCCGGATCACATCTCCGTGGCTGTCTGGAAGGCAAAAGACAGCCCGTTGGGCCTCCTGGGGACGGCAGCACCCCGCTTCTCAGCTCATGTCCCAGCTCTGCTGGCCCCAAGAATGACCCCGCGTTGGGACTTTGGAATGGGGGAAGGCCGGGGCGGCAGCGACAGGTGACCTATTACCCCAGAAATGGCACCCCCAGACTGGGCCACAATTCCCGAACTCAAACGTCTGTTTGTAAAATCAGGTCTAAGGTATCACCAGGCCTGAATGGTGATTTGGAAGATCCTGCGGCCTGAGAGTGACCACAGACCTTTCTAAGGGTGTGTCACTCTAGATCAGATGGGGACGTCACTTCACTAGTGGGTGAATTTGCTAAGCCTGCAAATTGAGTATGCCGCCACCAGGTGGCAGTGGAATTTTCTATTCCTACCCGTGGTCAGGCTGGGTTGGGGGCCGAGGGGGGATGACCCTTCTCTCCTCTCATACCCACTCATTCCATTCCAGGGGCGGATACCCACAAGAGGACACAGACCCATCCCCACTTTGCTCTCTCTTCCTGCACGCCACTGTCACTCGACAGGAAGAGGATGAGCAGTGTTCCCGAGAATAAGCCGGTCCATTGGACACAAAGCCAATTTTATGCTTTCCAGCCTCCATTCTACTTGCTCAGTCCCCAGAGGTAAGACCTGCGTGAACGACACAGCGTGTGTATAAAAACAAAGAGAATGCTCTGCGTGTCGCTCACCAGAAAGAGCTGCCTGTATCCCTGACCAGGCGCCTCCTGGTTCTAGAAGGCACGGCTATAAACCTCCTCCCACCTTAGGCAGCCCACAGGACCCTCCCCTCCAAACAGGGTGTTGGAGAGAACCAGAGACAATGGGGAGAGGAAGGGGGGAGGGGAGGAGAGACAGGGTGACGGGGCGGAATGTGGGAGGGGGACAGTGCCTCACCCTCTGCGGGCCTCTCCTCAGGCCGCGGGTCCTCACCGGGGCCTTTCTCTGAAAGAGAACAGAGGGTGCCAGGTAGCCAAGCGCATCATCTCCCAGGCTGCGGGGTGCAGAGGTCAGGCTGGACAACTGGGGAGCAGCAGCACCACACAGCACCCCCCCGATGGGAGCGGGGGCCTCAAACCTGCCTGGGCACTGAACACGTCTTCCCTAGGAGGGCACATTCAGGGACCAGGTGTCAGACCACATTTGGTACCTCTGGGGACCAGACCCGAGTCAGTCCGTCCTTTCCATGTGCTTGCTAGGTTCTGTTCCAGGCACTGAGGACACACGGGGACACAACAAATCCTGTCCTGCTGTGACATCACATAGACCATGTAATGCCAGTCAGCAGTGATGCCGTGAAGAAAAATGGTTGGGGGCGGGGGGCGACTGGGTGGCTCAGTTAGTTAAGTGTCCGACTTCAGCTCAAGTCATGATCTCATTGTCCGTGGGTTCGAGCCCTACATTGGGCTCTGTGCTAACAGCTCAGAGCCTGGAGCCTGCTTCCAATTCTGTGTGTCCCTCTCTCTCTCTGCCCCTCCCCTACTCGTGCTGTTTCTCTCTGTCTCAATAATAAGTAACCATTAAAAAAACAACAACAACAACAAAAAACGGTTGGATCAGGGACAGAGGGGGTGGGGAGTGTAGACCTGCCCCGGGTCAGGTGGTCCAGGGGCTCTCTGATGAGATGGCATTGACCCTGGCCTAAGCTCCCAGCAACAGACCCAGTCTCATCCCCAGCAAGCGTGGACATGGTGCGTGAGCAACTCGCAAGGCGTGTGCTAAAACTGCATGGGGGTGGGGGCTCCTGCTGCCTGGGGGGTGGCTGAGGAGAGGCGGCTTCCTGCAGGGGGGGACGCCTGGCTGGATACGAGGGTCTAGGAAAAGCAGTGGGGGTGGGGCAGAGAGGGACACAGGCAGGGAGGAAAGAGCATCTTGGGTGGGGGGGTTAAACTGAGGTTTTGGCTCCAAGAAGAAATAAATGTGTGCAGGCAGGGGTGGGGGCTGGGGCGAGGGGGGCAGGCACACTGCCAAGGAAGGCATGGGGATTGTCAATGCCTGAGAGGACCGGAGGGAGGCTGTCACCCGGGAATTCCACCAGCAGGGCGAAATCTCCACAACGTGCCACCAGGCTGGAAAGTGGCGGAACAGGTGGACCCCAGGCCTGCCAGACTCCCAGCCGGCACCCGTCTGCTCCCTCCCACCCCTGCTCCTGCAGAGGGCACTTGGGGACAAAGGGATACAGGGTGCTGTCCCCCGTCCTGGATGGGGATGGATTGGGAGCTGGCAGGAAAGGGGCTGGTCCTGGGAAGAGCTGCCAAGGGTCAAAATTCGCTCAGGATGGAAGGGAAGTGAGCAAGCCTGAGGCTTGGGGCTCAGCTTGGAAGGGGCTGGAAGGTTCTAGAGCGTTTCACCTATGCTCAGCCAGCTTGAAAAGGTAAAGGGCCAGCCCTGGGTCCCCTGTGGGCGGTGGATGCCGGGCCTTCCTGACTCCGCACCAGCAAGCTGAGTCCAGCCCAATGAAGCCCCTGGAAACGGCTCTCAACCAACCACGGAGGGTGATTTGGAGGATCACTATCCCGGGCTTCCTCCTCCCGCTGCCTGACCCCAGCATGCGGTTTCTGTGGCTCTCGGGGTCCCCTGGCTCAGCTGTCCTCAGCAGTGACGGGCCTGGTAACACCTCACCTCCTGCTTCCTACCCCATTTCCGTGTGCCTGGATCTCCCGAACAAACGCACGCTAGCCCAAGCCCCATCTCAGGGTCAGCTTCTGAAAGGTCTCGTGCATAAACTGCGTTTGTGCCATTTCTAAATGAAGTGTGGGGCAGATAGGGAGAGAGGAGGGTGGTAGGACCAGCGGGGCCACCAGGGGATTTCCCTGGACAGGGATCTGTGACAAGGAGTTCGGTGATTATCGGTCCTAGGTGTAGCAAACTCCCCAAGTGAGACAGCTGGAGCACCAATTAATGTTCAGGTGGCCCAGAGGGACATGAAGGGGTAGGGAGACCTGGCCAGGGAGTCCATCCATGCCGTGAGCTGTGCCCCCCACCCCCGTCTTCCCGGCAGAAGCAGCGATCTGGCAGCTTCGGTCCCACTACGAAGGGGCTTCTGTGGGGCCCCGACACAGAAGGACACTAGGGGGTGCCTGGAGGGCTCAGTCGGTTAAGCGTCAGACTTAGCTCAGGTCATGATCTCATGGTTTGTGAGTTCGAGCCCTGCATTGGGCTCTGTACTGACAGCTCAGAGCCTGGAGCCTGCTTCAGATTCTGTGTCTCCCTCCCTCTCTGCCCCTCTTCCGCTCCTGCTTGCTCTCTCAAGAATAAATAAACATTGAAAAAAAAATAAAGAAGGAAACTGGGCTGGGTCCACTCCTGGAAGCTCTGACCCATGTGCTTTGGGTCCCCAAACGTCAGGAACTTGCCGGACTCTCCACCCAGGCATTGGAGGCTGGGCTGTTTACCCTGAACAGCCCCACCCATTGCTCACCACTCCCCCGTTTTCAACGGTGAATAATGGGAAACACCCTCCAGGAATGATCCGGGACACGGCAAATACCATGGTGCTGCAGAGATGGCCAAAGCACCAGGTAAGGGGACGAGGGGCAGCACAGCGGTCATTACCACTTAGCAATATGCAGGAAAGACACACGAAGGATGGGTACTAAACTAGTGACTGCCCAAGGAGGGGGCAATGCAACTTCCCCTGCGCCGGTACAAGTCCTACAGCGCTTATCTCACAACGCACACGTGCAACCTGGACACACGACACACACCCTTCTAACCCCAAACCTCTGAATCTTCATACTTGATCAGTTTAGAGCAGGGGTCTTTGGAAGAAGCCTTGGCGAGGCAGCCCAGGGCAGCCCTCTGTTCCCACCCACTTGGTCAAACCAAAGAGAAGGAGCCTTTCCAGCAGCACCAGACCACGGCCGTGTGGGTCCCCAGCCACCTAGCCCCCCTGGAGTCCAGACCCGAGACAGACACCCCCTCCCCGTCTTCCCTCGGCGCCGCGAACGCAGGCAGGTGCCGCGTGTCCTGAGTGGCCGGGCCACTCTGTCCACTCATCCTGAGCCTCCACACAGCTTCTCCGCAGTCGGCTGCCAAGTCCCATCCTGCCCGGCCCATCGAGAAAATTCTTTCTTCATTCCCGAGGTATTAAAAGCACATCATAACTGACTGAGGAAATGAAAAAGATAAATCGCGTAACCTAACACAGCTACCGTTCCTGCGGATCCTTTGCTTTTCTGTTTGTTTAACCAGTCATTATGTTTTCAACAGTTGCAAACAGCAGCTCTGTGCCCTCGCATGCTCCCCGTCTCGATGCCTATTTTTGGTGGCTGCTGACAGCCCGTCAGGAGGATGCCATCAACAGTTTCCCGGACGGCGGGGTTGGCTCTTTCCAGGTTTTCGCTGTTACCATTAACGTGGCCACGAACATCTCTGGGTGGCAAACGGTGTCCCTATTTCAGATAATTTCCTAGGACTGGACCCCTGGACCTACCAGGGGGCATTCATTTCAATCGCTCTCGAAGCTGACAAATTTCATTAAAAAGCAACACAGCGGGGCGCCTGGGTGGCTCAGTCGATTAAGCGTCTGACTTTGGCTCAGGTCATGATCTCATGGTTTGTGGGTTCGAGCCCCCCGTTGGGCTCTGTGCTGACAGCTCAGACCCTGGAGCCTGCTTCAGATTCTGTGTCTCCCTCTCTCTCTGACCCTCCCCTGCTCGCGCTGTCTCTGTCTCCCAAAAATGAATAAAGCACATAAAAAAATTGTTTTTATAAAGCAACTTGGCGATGCACATTCTTCCTAGGACCGTGAGCACCCACCCCCCAATATGCTCAACAAAGGTGCTGGCCAATTAAGGGGTGCAAAAGAGATGCCCTCATCTCTCTGAGGCTGCGTGCGTTTGTTTCGCTTGCTTTTTTTTTGGCGCCATCATCTCCATTCGTGTTGTGGCAGATGCTGGGACACACCACTCAGGCCCCTTCGAGGGGATGCTCGTTGCCCCACAGCAGGGAGCCTGGCCGGCGGGCGGCACCGCAGCAGGTGCCCTCCGAGGACTGGCCTTCCGGGGCGGCTCCCAGCCCACGACGGGTTGAAGACATCCCCTCGGAACAACCCCTGAGGGGCAGGCAGACGCCGTTGCTGTGGGTCCATCATGGCCCTACCTCCCCCACGCCCCCGTTTCCACCTCTTCTTACCCAGATGCACCTAATAAGCCCCCCCCACATGGAACTCCCTCCAATCCCGTTCCCTGGGGAACCCTCTGCGACACTGTCCTTGGGTTCTGCATGTTTCCTGTAGATTCCAGCCCAGTGTCCTGGGCTCTGACGGCCACGGGGAACATCACTCCTGGGTGCGCCGTCCGTTCTTCCTGGAAACTGCATCATCCTGAACTACCTTTACCCAAGTAACTGATCAACACAAGAGGGGGGGACCGAGCCCACCAGGACACCGTGGGAAGGCCCCCCCAGGAGGAGCTGGGGTCCCCGGGCAGCCCTGCTTCCCCAGCTGGCCCACAGTCCACCCCCGGTCCTGATGTCCCAGAGACTCGGTCCTAACGCAGGAGCCCACGCCGACGCCCTTCTAATGGTTCAGTCATCCGCATGAAACTCTGTCTCTGAACCAAGCCAGGGAAAGGTATTTGCAGTGTGGACAAGCCCTCCTCTGGAAGTCTGGTTCCCACTGCCGGCTCATTCTCTGTCCCCGTCACTTCTCAAGCACTGCAGACGGTGGATCTCAGGCATCATCAGCCTGGGATCCGATTCCTCAGAAGATGGAGACCAACTCTCCGTCACAGCGGCTCTATAGATGCTGCGCGTCCCCCCGCGGAGCGGGACTCCCGGGTTCCTGCTTCCAGGCCATGCTCCCTGGCAGAGAAGATGTGCGGACAAGGAGCAGAGGCGTTCTGCTTTCATTCCGTCACCAATCAGCACGGCACAATCCACCTGGGCCTGCAGGAAACCTGGATTTTTCCAGTCACGTGTCTGTGTTTGGTTGGGGAAAAAATTTTCAAGCGCAGAAAAGCACACAATGTTATAACAAACACCCATGTATCCACCAGCCGGAATGAATATATGTTAGCATTTTGTCGTATTTGCACCTAATTTTTTTTAATGTCTACTTTTGAGAGAGAGAGAGAGGTTGCACCAGAGAGGCACAGAGAGAGAGAGAGACAGAATCCGAAACAGGCTCCAGGCTCTGAGCTGTCAGCACAGAGCCCAACGCAGGGCTCGAACCCACGAACTGTGAGATCAGATCATGACCAGAGTCGAAGTCGGATGCTTAACCCGCCAGGTGCTCCTGCCCTAATTTTTTTAAAATAAAATATTAAACTAGACCGTTTTTATGTTTCTAAACTTACATAAATTCTGTATCTCCCCTACCCTTCGGCACTTGCCTTTCACACTGAGCATTACATTTTTGAGACCTCTTTGCACTGTTCATTTATTCATCTTATTTTATTGTTTTTATATAATCTCTACGCCCAACGTGGGGCTCAAACTCATGATTCCGAGATCAAGAGTGGCATGCTTTACCAACTGAGCCAGCCAGGCACCTATGTGCCTGGTAATTTATTTATTTTTATTTCAGTTTTATTTTTTAAATTTTAAATCTTTCTTTTTAATTTTTAAAAATATTTACTTATTTTTGAGAGAGAGAGATAGAGCACAACTGGAGGAGGGGCAGAGAGAGAGGGAGACACAGAATCTGAAGCAGGCTCTATGCTCTGAGCTGTCAGCACAGAGCCTGATGTGGGGCTCGAACCCATGAACCGTGAGATCATGACCTGAGCCGAAGCCGGACGCTCAACCGACTGAGCCACCCAGGTGCCCCGATAATCAACTTCTAAACCTCACCGATGAGAGTTCTTATTTCTCCTATCTATAATAATTACAAAACATCTGTTAATAATGGTTGGAGGTAAGAGTTGGAACCTGAGATTCACTAAATATCTCTTTTCATTTTGGGGTGTTTTTGAACACTTCCAAAACGAAATTAAAAAGACAAAACCCAGAGAATGCTGCGCCCTCCTCGCGGCCGTCTCTGTGCTGGACCACTCTCCTTGCCCAGGATAGCCCAATAGTCTGTTTCTGCCTCTGTTCTCCTTCCTCCACGGTTTATTCTCAACCCCACAGAGTAAATACTGTTAAAATGTCCCTCATCAGCTCCCACCACCCTCTATGAGGAGATTTCGGTCTCCTCAGAGTCGAGCCCTCGCTCTTTCCTTCGATGCTCTCCCCCTGCATAACCCACACCATCACCCACCTCCTTGACCTCCCCTTCCCTACCTCACTCTGCTCCAGTCACCCAGGCCTCCTCGCTTCTCCTTAAACATGCTGGACGCAGCCCACCTCAGGGCCTTTGCACATGCTGGTCCCACTACCTGGAAAGCTCTTTCCTGACGTCCAATGGCTCCCATCTCCTTCAGGTCTTTGCCCCAACATCACTTTCTCGGCGAGGTCCTCTCTGACCACCAAGTCTTGTAATAACCATTGCAAGCCTGCCCCCTCATACTGTCCCCTCCTGGCTTGTTTCCCCACACTTAGCACCATCCGACCTTCTATTTTACTTATTGATTTCCTTACTCTTTGTCTCCCTACATTAGGAATACAGGGACCTTGATGTGTTTGGTGTACATACTGCTCTGTCCCCAGCACCTTCTGGTACCTAGCAGGTGCTCAATAAATACTTGTTGAACAAATGGACACATTAATTCAGATGGGGGCTCCTGGGAACGGCGTAGAGGCCAGACAATATAACCAAGGCCTACTTCAAGTTTCCAGAAAGGAACCTAGCCCATATAGGGAGTCAGGCATATACTGGGTTTTCTCTAAGGCAAAGGCAAGGCGAGCCTGGGGGCTTCCCGGTCCACCCCTCCCGGTTTGCCCCAGGGAGGCGAGGCCCCAGCTCATTTCTTACCAGTCAGCATCTCCATCCCATAACCGGAATCTTCCGAGGGCAGATGCCCAGGCACTGAGTCTGTCATTTCCTCCGAGGTCGGCGAAGGGTCTGGAGGATGACAACAGCAGCTTCTGTCTGTCCTAGCCCGTCACGGTCCCCCAGGGACCCCCAGCCCAGCAGGCCCGCAGAGCAGGACCCTTGAGGAAGCCGGGTCCTGGAAGCCTGGGGGGGCGGCTTTGTGCCCAGCTGTGCCACAGGCCAGGCGGGGGCCCGAAGGGTGTGGGACCCCACGCTGAGCCTCCAGAGGCCAAGGACACTCTCTTCTTCACAGATGTGGAAAGTGAGGCACGGGCGTTCTAAGGCTGGGATCAAACGCAGGCCCTCGTATTCCCGTACCTTCTCTCCTCCTCCCTCCTGCCTGACAAATCCGAGGGAGCGAGGCCTGAGCGGGAAGGTTGTGGGGAACGTTAGGAAGGCGGGGGCCGAGAGGCGACCCCGAAGGGCAGAGGCGGCTACAGAAAGCGCACGTGATGCCCCCCTGCTCTCAGGCTCAAGCTAGAGAAACCACAGCCGGGAGACCCTTCCGTGGCCCTCGGGGGGGCAGAGGGGACAGCCTGGGAGGGGACATGGTGGCTCTGGGAGCTGCTCGAGTCCTGTAGGATCCGGCCGGGCAGCAGGGTCAGCCCTTCGGACAGCTGGTCCTTACCTGGGACAGTGACCTGAATGATATCTAGGTCTTCTGGCTCGACTTTAATGGGCCTCAGCCCACTCAGCTCCCCTGACGTTCCTGTGAGGAGGAAATGAGGGGGCTGGTCAGGCGTGGGTTCGAGCTGGGCTGGGCAAAGTGACCAATTCCAGACATTCCTGCGTCCGTGGCTCATTAGCAGCACCGCAGAAAAAGTCCGGTTGGCCCCGAGCTCCTGCCCAGACCAGGAGTGGAGGGTCAGGCAGGCCCTCAGGCCTGTCCCGGTGTCTCCAGTTTCTAGGCTTGGTGACTGAGGCCCACAGAGGGGAAGCCACTTGTCACAGACACGCTAAGAACCTGCCCCTCGAGCCCCCACTATCCCCCGCCAGCCAGGGAGCTCCCAGCATGCTCCAGGGCAGGGGGCAGAGGTGACTCATTAGTACACCGAGGTCTGAGCAGGGCTGCTGGGTGGGGCTGGCGGAAGCCCTCTGCTCCCAGGACAAACGCACCACGGGGTCCCACGTCCCCTCACCTGGCCCACTGTCTTCAGAGACACCGTTCTTGTCTGACCTGTGGGACGGAAGGAAGGAACCAAGAAACGACACACGTCAGCCCCAGTTCTTCCCATCCGGGCAGCCAGGAACCCACAGATGCTGCCAACTCCGAGCGCACCCCTGTCCACGGTCACTGCATCTCCACAGGGGGTCCTGCCCATGGGGCAGATCCCTGGCACCCGGTCTCCTGGGACAACAGCCGGCCCGGCCCGGCTTCTGCTTCCTGTCCTGGGTGAAGGGTCTGGGCGTCCACCTTCCCCAGCAGCTGGGAGCTCCTGGGGCCTGGGTCTGGCCAGTTCCGGAGCTCCACAACTGAGCACAGTGGGGTTCAATCGGCGCTTGATGGGGGGACTGGGAGCTGAGAGGCCACCAGCCTGGGGCGGGGACGAAGCCTGGGAAGAGGGCTGGGGGGCAGAGCTGGGCCCTGGGGTGGAGGACTCAGTATATCCACGGAGCACTGCGGGAGGCTGGGCTGGATGTGGGGATGGAGGGATGAGGGGACCATCCCTGGCCCCCAGGAGCCCGGACCCTCTGGCGGACGGTGGTGGCCAGGCCGTGAGCTGAGCGCTGGGCCTTGGAGACATGCAGGACTGATGCCCGACCTAGTCTGGGTGCAAAGGAAGGCGTCTGCAGGAGAGAGGAGGCAACATTGGCTAGATCCTGAGCAGGGATGAGGGTTCTCTGGGTGGAAAATGATCAGCAGAGAATCTGCTCTTCCCCGTGCCTTCAAGTCTCCCTGGCCCGCAGCAGGGTGAGGGCACAAGGTCGGGGGGGGTGGGGGCTCTGAGCAGAATGAATTTGTGCCTACACGGGGTGTCACGGTGTCAGGCTGTCAGGAGACGCTGGGCACAGCATCCTCCGGCCTGGCGCCCCACCCCTGCAGGTGACACTACCAGCCCAGCGCAGGGGTGAGGCCCTACCGAGCAGTCCCGGGCAGGTCAAGGACGGTGGCACGGGAGAGGTCCGTGGAGGTGTCCTCTGGTGGGCTGGCGGGCTCCAGCTTCGTGGGGTCTTTGGTAAACTTGTTCCCTGGGTGGAGACATGTGGGAGGTCAGGACGAAGGTGCCCCAGCCTCCTACCTGCGGGGCATGTGGGCAGGGGCCTCGGCGTGAAGCTCTTGGGGGACCCCTTGTGAGGGGTCTGTTCTCTGCCAGGCCAGGAACAGGTCCTGGGTAGAGATGCCTCCTGGGAGAAGGAATATAGCCGCAGCACCAGAGGAAGCCAGGGATCTGGAAAGATGACAGGGGGAAGCAGTGGCCAGAAACGGCTGTCCTGACCTCACGTACATTCCTAAGGCTGAGGGAACCCTCCAGAAAGGGGCCGATGCCCCAGGGCCGTACTACGTGACCTCATTTAATTATCAGAGAAACCCTGAGGAAGGTGTCCTCATCACCCCCATTTCACAGATGTGGAAAGTGAGGCTTCTATAACCTTGCCCAGGTCACAGGGCCGGCGAGACGTATGGCCGGAACCTGGACCCAGGTCTGCGGCACCCCAAAATCGGTGCTCCCTTTGCTGTCTGCCGGTTACGGCCTGGGCTTCTGGGAGGTGAGCAGAACCGGCTTCACAAGCCATTGGAATCAAAATTAAAGTAGAACAGAACATGCCAACAGCTAGACTGCCTGACGCCCATTAGTATTCAGCTTTACTGTCCCTGAAGGGGCCATCTGCACCGGGAGGGGGGCTGTGTCTGCACAGAAGCCACGCCCAGGCCCCTCCCCACGCATGGTCCTGTGTGCCGGCAGCTCAGGCACTCAAGGCCGTCAGCTTGGTGGCTTCAGGGTGGATTGGGCAGTACCCACACCTACCTGTGAAAATTCGCTCATCAAACATCCTGGGGAGAGAGGAGAGACAGGCATGAGGGCAATGCAGGCCGAGGGCCCCCCAGGCTCGGGGACAGGCCTCTAGGCCCCCCCGTCCCCCACACTGCTCACTCCAGTCCCACACACAAGGCTACGGCTGCAGACCTGGGTCCTGGGCTGGCAGTGCGTTGGGACAGGAGCTGGAACAGCCTAGAACAGCCAGGAACCCAAACCACTTCCCCCCAGCCAGGGCAGGCTGGTCCTGCAGGGTCCAAGCCATCCATCACGGTGCCCCGGGGGGCTTCGTCCAGCCACGGGCACCAGAGGACACACCCCTGTCCCACCAGGGCCCCCTGGGCTTTTACCCGATGGGGCCTAGGTCTCAGTGACAGACACGGGGACTGACCCTGCCCCCAGGAAGCTCTGGGTGGACGGCAACAAGCCAGGCCTATCAACACATCACAGCCATGCAGGGTGACACATGGGACCCCTCCCACAGTGCCAAGGGGCCCCAGGCAGGGAAGTGGCCAGGGGAGACTTCCAGGAGGGGAAGAGTCGTCCATGCTGCGTTCAGGCGCGAGCTCTCTGCCCCGTGGGCAATGGGGAGCCCCCGAGGGAGACATGGCACCTTTGGACTACTCCATCGCCACGGAGAGCACAGATGACAGGAGGAGGGATGGCTGGGGGCCTGTGACCATTTGGGACCCCCCACATCATCCTGATAAGACACCTGGAAGTCTGGGCCAGGACTGGAAGGGGGGGGTCAGCTGCCCGCCGGCCTTCAGGGCTGGTGCTCTTTCTGTCCCACCCCAGGTCCCACCTTGGTGGCACCCAGACGCTGTTAAGCTGGGGGGGCAGGGGGCAGCAGAGTCTGCGTGCCACGGAGCAGCCGGACAAGGGACAGGGCCTTGGTTGTGACTCTCAGGCTACAGACGTTACAGGAGACACCAGAAAGGATGTCTGAGCCTGAACACAAGGGCCTAACAATGCCCACGGGTGGGCCCAGCAGAAAATTTAGAGGCCAAAAAGTCAGTGCGGGAGGCAGAGCCGGGGTCAGCAGGGCAGCGTGGCCCTGGCTCCCCTGCTGCTCCTGGGGGTCCACAGTTTTCTGGGTCCCACGAGGCTGAGAAGCAGCCACGGGACTAACTCTGGGGAAAACCGACTTCCTCTCGGAGCCTTCCTGCTTCCTCAGCCCCGCCTGGCGACAGGGAGGCTACGGTCTCGACTCTGGTTTTATCGCGTACGGTGTGGCCACCACCTATCAGGGGGCACAAGGGGCAGGAGCTGGAGATGTGGCCGGCCGGGCTCCCCCGGAGGAGGATCTGGGGGCGCAGATGACGGGGAGGTCTGACACCCCTGGGGGCTGCCGGGCCTGCTTGATGGGTGCTGACCAGCGGCTGAGAGTCAGTCTTCCAAGCACGTCCCAGAGTTCTGGGACCCCTCCGCACACTTGGCCCCTTACGTTCTGTCTTAGGTGGAACTGATGTGTCCACCCCTCAGAAGTCAACTTGGACCCTGACACTCGGAGCTGGTGTCCTGGTGGGAAGACGGGTTTGGGAGGCCAGGGAGTCCCCTACCATTGATAATAAGACCCACAGGCCTTGTGGATCGGCTTCTCTCCTGACCCCTCCCTCCCCCCGACCCTACAGACACCTGGGCTGCGGCAGAGAACTCCTGCTGGCAGTCTCCCGACTCACTTCTGCCAGGACAATCTCAAATTCCCCCTGACCAGGCGAGGATGTGTCATAGCGGAAAAGGTCCAGAGAGTGCAGGAGGGGGCAGCGGCTACTCCATGAGCTTTGCTCGCCTCCAGTCATGTGGTCTCCCATGGGCACCATGAAGCTTGGGCCACCACTAGCCCCCTTTTACAGATGAGGAAAGGGAGGCACAGAGCAGTTAAGTAACCTGCCCAAGGACACACAGCTGGGGAGGGCAGGGCCAGGACTCAAACTCAGGCTGTCAGCACCAATGCATTTTACTACTTCTTTATTCGTGAGGAAGAGGAGGTCAAGCAAGAGGACTCATGTTTATTGAACATCTACTATATGTCAGGTATGTTAGGTTTGCCTCCTCATTTTATGACGAGAAAATCTGGAGGAGAGGGCCACATCACTGTCCTTATTTTTACACATGAGAAACAGGCTCAGAAGGGAAGGGCTATTCAAGGTTATTGTGCTTTGAGTAACTTTAAGCCCAATCTGCCCAATGCCAAAGTCTCCTCCTTCAGGAAGCCCCACGGGGTTGCAGGCTTGCCACGCACCACCTGCCATTGACCTGGCACTTGGAAACCTGTTGTCCTCTCGTGCCCTGAACTCATCACAGGAGTGGCCACCCCACCCCCCTGCCCTGATGGGTGGTGGCCTCTGGGGGTTGTGCCTGTGGTCTGTGAAGTCCTCAGTAGAGCCCAGTGAATGGCTGAGCCTGAAAGAGGCACTTGGCAATTACTAGTGAAGAATTAAATTGACTCTGGTTTAGACCGAAGATCAAGGTCAGCCACGGTGGTGTGGACCCAAATACCATGGCAAGGCACATCGGGGGACACTAGGGTGTCCCTGAAGCTTTCTTCTCACCTAGCCCCGTGTCCCCTGATCCAAGAGTCAACTGCAGGAAAAGGACTCAGGCAGCAAGAGAGGTTTAAGCTAGACAACAGCAGGCACTGGCTGACAGAAGAACGATGGATTTCAATTCACCTCCAGAATGTGGGGCCCCACAGTGGGGTGGAAGTCCTAACTGAATGAGGGCGCGGGGGGAGGAGGACTTTTAGACCAGAGGGAAGAAAGCCTTGAACGATGAACACAGGTGGGAAGGTGGGGAGAGCTATCCCCGCAGAGGAAGGAGCCTCAGCCAAGGCCTGGAGGCAGTCTGGTGCCCTGGATTCAGGGAAGGGCGGCCAGGGCTGTGCTCAATGGGAGGGAGGGAAGGGTGAGGGAGGGAAGGCAGGAGGGCATGATGACCTGCCCTGGGGACAGAGTATGTGCTGTACCCCAAGGGGGCTGGGACGGACTCCAAACAGGAGACCCACGTGGTCAGGGCAGACTTCCAGAATAACACCCCCCCCACCTCGGGGGTTATTCCTCCCCCTCCCCCCTCCCTCTGGCCTTTAAAGTAGGGACCCACCCTCCTCCTCTATTTCCTCCCTGGCCCGTGATGCCAACTCCCAGAGATTCTCTCTCTGACACGGACCTCCCTCTGGAGCTTCTGAATTCTCAAAATTCCATCTCTGAGCATCTCCAGGCGAGCATGCCCGCCGTGAACTCCCCACCCCACCCCCCCAGGCCTGCTGCCCCCAGCCGGACGCTCAGAAACACAGCGTGATACTGGCCTCCGTGCTCCCCTCCATTCCCGCGGTCCGCCTGCCGGCAAACCCAGGGGAGCTCGGGATCCACCCCAATGCAGCCCCCTCCTCCCTCCACCCACCACGCCGACCCGGCTCATACACAGCAGCCTCCCGAATCTCCCCACCTCCAGGGCCCTAGTCGCCCTAGAGCCCAAGCAAAGGGCACAGCAGTGCCCGCTCTGGCCTCCAGCAATTGGGCAGAAGTCCCGCACAGTGCTCTAGGACAGCCCGGTGCTCCCAGAGCGGGTGTCCAGCCTCCGCCCAGGCCCAGCCTCCGCGCTTCCAGATGAGTATCTGTTCATTCAATCGTTCCTTGCACACCTGCACACTGGGCACCTACTGCATGCCAGGCGCTGCTCTAGGCACTGGGAACGCAGTGACCGGCCACTCACAGTGCTCGCCCTCAGCGCACAGGAGTACACGCTCCCCCTGGAGCAGCTGCCCCGTTGCCCGGAGGCAGGGGGCTGGACTGCATGGCTTCTGGATGCCCCTCTATCTCTAACCGCTTAGGAGGAAGCATCCCGGCGAGTCCAGGCATTGCTGGGCGGCCCTGATGCTTGCGGGGTGGAAAGTCCAACCAGCTGTGAGGGCAAACTCCTTGCTAGAGTCTCGGGCAACAAGACTGGGGGATGGGCAGCAGCAGGCCTCCCCTCCCCAACCAACCCAGCCATCCTGGGGGGGTTGCAGTGCTCAAGTGCACCCCATTCTGCCTTCTCCCACCTACCCACACCTGCACCAGGGGACCCACCTGCCTGGGGAGACAGGGGAGGCGGTCAGCCTACCAGCAGGCAGGGCAGCCCAAGGGGGGGTGTCACAGGGAAACATTGGCCCTTCCCACGTGACCTCAGGTGGGCCCCCCGCCCCAGTGGCAGGAAGCTCGGAGGCCTCAGTCTTCTGCAGGGGGAGGAAAACACCACTTGCTAAGACCTTACTGAGTGTCCGCAGGCATCGTGCCTCCATTTCCCCAGCAGAGGCCAGGAAGGAGGGGCTCACAGCCCTTAGGGTAAGGAGCCCGACTTCTCTCCCAGGCCCTGCGCCCCACCTGTACCTCTTAATGATAAAGTGGATGCTGTGCCGCTCCTCCAGGATCCGCTTCAGCTTGGGGACCCCGTACGTGCAGGGGCGCTTGAAGGGGATCTTGTCGGGGATGCCCACGATCTCCACAGCCTCCGGGTCACAAGCAATCTTCCTGTAGGGGACGGGGACCATGTGGTCCAGGCCCAGGGCTTCCGCTGGAAGGGCAACGGCAAGGCTGAACGTGGGACGGAAGCTGCAGGCCATGCAGGGTCCCAGGGCCGGGGTCACCACCGCCTTCCCTCACCCCATCCCCTGTACCCCTCCGGAAGCATGTCACTTTCCTCTTGAAAAATGCCCATGGGCTCCCATCCCCATCGGCGACAGCCAAAGTCGTACCTAGGCTTACGAGGCCCCACGTGACCAGGACAATGTCACCTCTGACCCCTCTGTTCATCCCAGTCTCTGCACTTCCCTCATTGCTTCCCTAACACGCCAGACACACACCTGCCCCGGGCCTTTGCACATGCTCTCCCAGCTATTCAGGCTCTCTCCTCCCAGATCACCATATACTGCCCTTCCTCCATCTCCCCATTCAAGGGTCCTCCCTAGATGTCACCTCATCAGCCCCCTCCATCTCGCCCTGCTTTGTTTTCCATCCCACATTCTCTGTGACCTGATATTGTAAACATACGCATCTGTACGCCGGTTCACTGTCTGGAGCCTCAGCTCCGCGGGGGCAGGGGCGGGCAGGGCGCCTGGGATCTATCTAGACAGGATGGGACACAGGCTAGCTGCTCCCTGAGCTCGGTGAGCAGGTGAATGGCGGCCAGGCTTGCTGTGGCTCTCAGGAGGCCTCCCGCAGCCTTCCAGACACGCTCTTCCCTCCAGGGACGTGTGGAGGTGTGCACATGACGCTTACTCATCAGGGCCAGAGGGAGACCGCAGAAACTCTGCCAACAGCAGTGTAGGCAGAATCCAGGTTGATGAAGGGAGCTCCTTGTGCCTTCCTTGTAGACCCCTGGGTTCAGTCTCAGGCCATCTCAATCACGTACATCCCATTTCTGTGTTCTTACTCATTCAGGCGCCAGGCACTTCTTGAGCACCTACTATGTGCTTGATGGTCCTTTCATGGGTCCCTGCTCCCCCCAGGGCCTGGAGGTCTGAGGAGACCTGCTGGGCTCGGTGTCTGCTTCCCTCCTGCCTCGTCCCTCCCAACTCCTCCAGGGGTCCCGCGCCTCCATGCCCTTCCTCAGGCCCTTCCCCGCTTTGCCAGAGTCCCAGCAGGTGCCAGCCCTGAGCTGGGCCCCCCTCCAGCCACACCCTGAGCGGGACAGGGCGGAGCCGCCCAGGCTGCCGTCGAGATTGTTTTTCTGTTGACGCAGCCGGGTCTGCGTTGGCGGCTTTGGCAGCCGGATCCCACTGTGAAGCCACACTTAGCTCGTTGTCAAATTAAACCCTCGCAATCTCAACAGCTGTCAAACCACGTGCTCCCCCCACCGCCCGCCCCCAGCCCCGGCCCAGCCAGCGAGGGCTCCTGCGAGTCTGCAAGAATTCATCTCCACTCGGGTTCGCCTTGTTGGCCGGGCCTGTCGCTTCGGAGGCAAGGAGACCCAGCGGACGGCAGCCAATCCCACCCGGCCTCCGGCCTCTGCCCCCCGAGACGGGGAGAATGGAGCCGCCAGGCAGGATCCCCAGTCCTCGGAGTCTCAATCTCCTTCCAGGTGACAATGTTCTTGAGGCTTCCTGGGGGCTGGGGACCCTCCCACTTCTTCTCTGTTTTATTCTTCCCCCTCTGCACCCTCAGCCCCATTGCTGGCCCACGTCACCCAGAGCTGGTGTCTGAAAAGGCAGAGCCAGGCATCTGAGGTCTGTGGGAGGCCTCGCCTCCAGGACCCTTGGGGAACTGCCTTCTCCCGGGCACAGGAAGCCAGAGAAGGGACACAGCCTCAACCACGCCAAGCACAGCACTTCTCCTTGGCCAGGCCAGGTGCTGGCATCTGCAAAAGGTTCAGCGTTCTGGAAACATCCAGAGTGCGCAGCAGGCGGGAAGACCGGCGGCAGCTGTGCCAGCCCGGCTGGGGAAGAACGCTCCCATGGCAGACAGAGCCAGCCTTCCCCAGATCGCCTCCCCCTACTGCCCATCCAGCGCACAGGTGTGGGGCGGTCCTGGGCAAGAGGGGAGGAGCGGGTCTACCAGAAAGACCACATCAAAGGTGCCCAGGCTATCCCAGATTCCTGATGAGGCCCCAGAGCCTTGCTCAGCCCCACCCCAATCCAGAAGGCACAGCCAGCCAAGCCCCCAGGCCTAGGCCTCCCTAGCGCCAGTGTGGATCAAAGGGCATCTCCTCCATGAAGCCACCCTTGACTCTTCAAGTCTGTGAAGACCTCAGCTTCTTCTGAGCGTCCTGTCTTCACGAGGGCGCCCCTCCCCGCCCCCCACCAGGCACTACAGGACACCTGCAGACACATCTTCAGGCACCTGCTGAAGCATCTTGAGACCAGCCTTGGCCTGAGTGTGTGGGGGCGGACTCAAGATGCATGACCGATAAGTGCGCGAACCAGTAAGAGTGTGAGAAGAAAAAAGGGAGGGGGTAACTCTCGATCTAGTATGAAGCCTATGTCTGGTCTTCCACTCAGGTTCCTGGTAATTTCCTGAGCGACAGGCCTGAGAAGAGTCTTGGTATTTATATTAAGCCCCTTTCCACACAGCGGAGTTTATGATAATGAGGGGGGGTGCCCCCAGGGCCCTCCGGATGGGGACAGGTTGGGGGGGGCGCGACCACATGATCACTTTTAGCCCCCCCGCTGAGTGACTCACCACAGGATGATGTTTGAACCAATCCCGCCGACTTAATGACACCCCTGCAAACACTCTAAACCAAGGGCTGCATGGAGCTTCCGAGCTGGTGGACCCATGTGCCAGGAGGGTGCACCCCAAACTCCACCAGGACAGAAGCTCCAGCGCTCGAGAACTTGGGGACCGCACCCCATGCACCTCGCTGGCTAGCCGTTCCTCCACACCCACCACAACGAACAGGTACAGGGAAGCGAGGGGTTTCCGAGTCCTGGGCTGCGGCAAGCTGGCTGTCTGAACCTGAGGGGTCACCGAACCGTGGATGTGTGGCCACGGCGGACGGAAGTGTGGGTGCCCGACTGGGGGACCATCTGGAAGACCCAGAAAAATGGCTGTTGGCCTCAAACAGCCTAACTGCGGGGTCATCTTGCGGGACCGGGCCATTACCCTGTGGGGTCTCTGTCAGGACTGAATTGTAGGATACCCAGCTGGTGTCCAGAGACCTGGAGAGTAGTTGGGGTCGGGAAACCCCACTCTTCTGCTGTCAGAAGTGCTGGAGAAAGAGTTCTCCTTCAGCAAGGCGGGGGGGCGGGGAGGGAGGAAGAGATAGAGTGAGGACAGAAAGACAGAAGAAGAGAGCACCCCTGCCCCCACCCTGCTCCTTCTGCACAAGCTGAGAAGTCCAAGGTTATGGAGGGTGACGGCCAACTCCGTGTCGCCTGGGGGGTGGCTGTGGACTCCCAGTGCGGTGCTCGTTCTGGACCATGCACATTCAGGGGGCTCCCAGGGCCCCCGCCCCATCTCCTCCCTTGGCCCCGTCACAGAGGGACACCCCACCGAGGGGCTGCACCGCTCAGCGGGTGGTGGGCGATGCCATGCCTGCGGGCTCACCGGGTGATCTGATCTCCACCATTACGTGAGAGCCACCCAGGCAGGCGAGGGCCATGCTGTGGCCATCTGCTGAGTGGGGTTTACAGGTGGCACTTAATAAAGACAGAGTGAGCAGGGACTGCCAGGGAGACAGGGAGAGCCGGGCGGGGGACAGGGGTGCTCAGAGCACCCAGACTGGGAGGGTGCTCCAGCCCCTGCCTTCTGGCCACTGGGCGTGAAGCTGGACCGCGTGGAGGGCCCACCTGCCCCCACGACCACCCAAGTGTGGAGGGCTGACATGTGCCCTGAGTCTGGCTCCATCCTGGGTGCTGGGGACACAGAGAGGGGCTGGTGCAGTCCTGGCCATCATGGGAACAGATAGACACAAGCGGCACTGAGTGCAGGGTGCGTGACAAAGAGGACCCCATCACAGCTCCGGGGCCCACCTGGCCCAGGGCCGAGTCTCGAAGAACAAGTGGGCGTGTGCTCCCCAAACCCGCAGAGGGCGTGCCAGGCGGAGGGCGCGGCACAAAGGCAGGGAGGCTGGAAACGGTGAGGCGCCGGGCAGAATTTGTAAGTGCGGGAGGCCAGTGGCCATTTTTCCGGGTCTTCTGGACGCTGCCCTGCCCACCTCCCACAGGTGAGTGGGGGCTGGGGCTCCGCCATCAGTTCCGCACCCCCTCCCGCCTCGGAGGAATCTGAAAGGGAAATATTGACACAGCCACCCCCTAGCCAGACAGGAGGTGACATGAGCGCTGCCGGCGCGCGAGTGCCAGCATATGGCTCCCGCTGTCATGTTAGGGAACACGAGTGATTGCCACGTAATGAGATGCTCAGCGCTCTGCTGGGGCCACACGGCGGGCCGCGCCGCCCACTCACCATATCTGCTGTTAAAGAGGATCTGCACACACTCCCGGAGCGTGTTGATGTCCTCGGTTTCCTTTATGAAGGCGTCCCACTTCTCTATCAAAACACAAGAGGTACGAGTGAGGGGGGGTCGGAGCGGGGAATCCGGGGCCCGGCGGCCTCGTGGTGAGCGCCTGGCCCCCCGCTAGACCCTCCTCGCTGGGCCCGGGACCCAGGGCAGCCACTCTCCTGCCACGGCCGAGGCCCCCGGGCTTTCTCCAGCCGAGCCCCGCAGAGGGGCTCAGCTCTTGCACCCACCCCCCACCATGGACCCAGAGGCCCCAGCCCCCATCCTGGAGGCAGCCCCACACAGCTCCAATGGTCTCCCCACCTGCACTTTCCCCTTGCCTCTATCTGCCCCCACAGGTAATGGCTCAGCCTGTCCGTCCTGGGTGGATGGGCAGGGGGCCGAGGGCGCTCTCCCTGAGATGCCAAACCCTAATGCCTTGTACATCTGGGGTCTTACCCAGCCTTGGCCCTGTAGCTTCCCTCAAGCCCTCAGCCCTGCTGGCCTCTTCCACGAAACCAAAGCCTCTCCCTCGATGGACGATTACTAACGAGAGTGATCACGTGATTCGTTACAATGCCCTTACAAATACGATCTTTAGTTTAGTAAGTGCTTATCTGTCCTCAGTACCTGATGTATGTGTCCTATTTAATCTCTCAGGACGGCTTTTAAGCAGAGATAGTGTCCCATTTTCCAGCTAGGAAAACCAGGCTCAGAGAGACTGAGCACCTCACCTGAGATCACCCAGCGAGCACCCAAGGAGATTCTACTGCAGTTGGTACCCCTCGCCCACCATGGCCTCCGTGCTACTTATCCAGTCCTCCCTGCCCCCTGCCAGGGATGGGCCTTGTTTGGGGCAGTGGGGATCTCCATTCTGATCCAGAGGCACTAGGTCTTCTTAAGTTTACATATTTATTTTGAAAGAGAAAGGGAGAGGCAGGGAGAGGCATAGAGAATCCCAAGCAGGCTCTGCACTATCAGCACAGAGCCTGATGCCAGGCTTGAACTCATGAACTCTGAGACCATGATCCAAGCCGAAATCAAGAGTTGGATGCTTAACTGACTGAGCCACCCAGGTACCCTTCAGGGGACTAGGTCGTCTTCTTTTTTTTAAATTTTTTTTTAATGTTTATTTATTTTTGAGAGAAAGAGCACAAGCAAGCGAAGGGGCAGAGAGAGAGAGGGAGACACAGAATCTGAAGCAGACTCCAGGCTCTGAGCTGTCAGCACAGAGCCTGACGCAGGGCTCGAACTCACAAACCATGAGATCATGAGATCATGACCTGAGCCGAAGTCAGAAGCCTAACTGACTGAGCCCCCCAGGTGCCCTGGGGGACTAGATCTTCTTAAAGGACCTCTCACTGAAGCCGAGGCTGAGATCTCTACAAGGCGTAATTGCTGGACATTCTTTCTTCATCCCTTTGGGTATAAATGAATCCCAATACTTTGTGGTACTGTATTTAATATCTGCCCACATGACTTTTTGATTCTCTCATCTTCAAGAGGTGGAGTTTAATTCCTCTCGCTTCCTGTGAGTGTGGCTGGATCATTTCTGGCTTCTAAAGGGTAGGACACGGGGGCACCTAGGTGGCTCAGTTGGTCGAGCATCTGACTTCAGCTCAGGTCATGATCTTACAGTTCGTGGGTTCGAGCCTGACGTCTGGCTCCAGGCTGACAGTGCAAAGCCTGCTTGGGATTCCCTCTCTCTCCCTCTTGCTGCCCCTCCCCTGCTCAGGCTTTCTCTCAAAATAAATTAAAAAAAAATAATGGGTAAACATGGAGAGACTGATGGTGACTTCTGGCATGGGTCATGAAAGACATGTGGCTTTCTCCCTACTCTCCCTTGGTTGCTAATGTCAGGAAACAAGCCGCCACATCGTGAGGACAGTCAAGCAGCCCCGCGGGGACCCACGGAGTAGGAAGGGGCCTCCTGCCATGAGCCATACGAGTGAGCCTGGAAGTAGATCCTCGGCCTCGGTCAAGCCTTCAGATGACAGCAGCCCTGCTGGCCCCCCTGACCACAGTGTCATGAGAGATCCGGGGCCAGGACCACCCAGCTAAGCCGCTCCTGAATTCTGGCCCCACACGAGCTATGAGGTATAAACACTTGCTGTTTTCTGCTCTGCTCCGGGGTCGGTTTGTTACACGGCAATACATAACCGCTACACTCTGGTTTTACTCGCAGTCCTTGTGCAGAGCTGTCTCTCCTTTAAGACCCAGTGGGCACATTTCCATTTTGGGAAGCACCGTCCCCAGCCCCGGGTCCCCACTCTGCTCAGGGCGCTGCTGTGGGCACCGTCCTACCTGACTTATCGTGGACGATGGAGAAGAGGATGCGCTTCGAGGCGTGGACATTCTGGATGAGAGGACCACCAGGCCCGGGGGGCTTCTGTCCTGGACAAGGCAGAGGAGAGGCACAGTTCAAGGCAGGGCCCTGAGAGGGCTTCCCCCAGATCTGGCCTGGATGCACAGGCTCTGGCTCTGGGGTAACAGCCTCATCCATCGGGGAGACCCCAGAACTGAGCCCTGTGCTCGTGAACTCTAGACAAGTTCTCTGACCGGAGGCAGGGACTGCCATCCAAACGGGAGATCAGGGAGGCGAGGATATCCCAGGACACCTTTTATAGGCGGAGACACGAATTTCAGGTGTGTAAGCCCCAGCCCACTGCTCAGTCCACACATTAGGCAGTGGGGAGGGGGGGAGGGAGTCCTTTTTTCTCCTAATAATAGGAGGTACATCTTCTAAGCACCTACTGTGTACCAAGCATTGGACTCAGTGCTTTTTTTTCTTTCAATTTTAGAGTGATGGAGAGTGCAAGCAAGGGAGAGGGACAGAGGAAAGAGAGAGAGAGAATCGTGAGCAGGCTCCATGCTCAACTTGGAGCCCAATACAGGGCTCGATCCCATGACCTTTGGATCGTGACCTGAGCCAAAATCAAGAGTCAGATGCTCAACTGACTGAGCCGCACAGGCGCCCCCGGACTCAGCACTTTAATACAGCCATTTTCAACCCCAGCAGATTTGAATACATGGGTGGCTGGGCCCCGGCCCCCAGCTTCAGATTCAGCAGAACCATGGCAAGGCCTGAGAACACGCATTTCTAACTGGCCCTGTGACTTAACTGTGACAGTAACCTTGAGGAGAGGTTCTACTGGCCTCTCCACTTTACAGATGAGGAAACTGAGGCTCAGAGACGTAGAGATTTGCTCTGGGACACACAGCCACCTGGCCAAGAAGCCGGGATGTGAACAAAGTTTCTTTCTCCCACCTGGGTGTCCCTTCTCCTATACTTTCAGCACCCCTACCAGTCTGGGTATGTAGTGGGTGCTCATTACATGCATGTGACTGCTAGGCATGTTTTCTGATAGGAGTCCCCCCTCAGACATCGCTTGGCCCCAGGCCAAGGACACTGTCCACAGATGGACGAGGGGAGGCCCAGGGACGCCACCTGTCCTGTCCCAGTCCTGTGTACCAACATGCCGGGTGGGCCTGGGCACCTAGCCCTGCCCTGGGAGGGTGCCCCCACATGAGTGAGCCCCGGCCCACCCCCAGACTTAGGGGTCCCAGCAGCAGCTTACCACAGCAGTCGGGGTAGTCCTGGGTACCAGAGGCCTTGGGCTCGGGCCCGGGCCGGCCAAGGCCCAGGTCACCGGGGGCAAGCGGGCAGGCGGGCGCCTCCTGCTTGAGCTCCCTCGTGGTGTGGTTAGGGAGCGCAGTGCTGTACAGGAAGCTGGCCACAGAGGAGGAGGTGGCAGTGGGGGGCAGGTCCTGGGGTGGCCCCTTGGGTGCCTGGCCATGCAGGCCGCAGTCCCGAGACCCTTTGGTTATCAGGGAGACACCGTTCAGCTCCACTAGGGCCTTTGAGTCCCGCCCGCCATCCTCAAGTGGCCTGGGTGAAGAACAGAAGGACACGTGATGGCTTCATACACCTGACCCCCAACCAGAGAGTCCCATCTCTTTTAGTTCCCCAGCCTGGCCCCTGCACAGCATGGCAGCCTGCGAGGTGGGGGTGCAGGCCAAACCGGGGGCCTCTGGAGGAGCTGGGCCCTGCCCCCCAGCCTCTGTGCCTCCCACCCACCCGGCATGTGCCGGGTTGCCCCCTAGCTCCTACCCTATCCCTCCTCTCCCCGGCCTGAGCACCAGCGGGCCATGCCACAGCCTCAGGCTGGTCTCCAGGCAGCCCTAGCGCTCAGCACCCGGCTCAGCCAGCCTCCACCTCCTCCTCTCCCTGCAGCCCCTGATGTGACCCCACAAGGGCATACGTGATGTGTGTGGCTCCTGGCTGGGTCGGCTCCAGCCTCTCTGCAACACCAAAGTCCCCCAGGGACCCCCGTGACACAACGCCTGGCTCAGATCATGCTCTACACCCGAGCATTTGCCTCACCTCTGCGGCCAGATGGGGAGCTTCTACAAGTGGGGCCCCCTGTGGGTGTCTGAAGTCCCCTCCGGGTGACTGGGAAGTGGCCGCAGGTGGCTGAGGCAGCACAAAAGCAGGACACCCTCCTGGCCTGCCCTGGCCCCGACCTCACAGTCCAGCCAGCCGGCGCCGGGCCCACTCACCTCTTGAGCTTGAAGCGGATCCGGTGGCTGTGCTCCAGGATGGCCATGAGGGCCTTGGGGTCGTAGTCGGCTGGCCTCCGGAAGGCCAGGCCCTCGGGCAGCCCCTGCACGGCCAGTAGCCCCGGCTCCCTGAGCAGCCTCTCGTACGGCAGGGGCACCACGCTGGCCCTTCCCAGGGCCTCGCCTGCGGAGGAGGGGGTCGGGGAGAGGGTCTGGTATGAGAGGGCAGCCCGGCTGGGGCCATGCGGAGGCACTCCCTGTGGCACCGGGTTCCTAGGAAACTGGACCCCACGGGCCCCTTCGCTGTGAACTTCACACAGAACAGGCTGAGTTGGGGTGGGGGGCGAGCCCTGGGGACAGGTCCCCTGTGTGTGCACCTGAGGGCCAGGGCTCCCCCATGAACGGGGCTCCCAGCTTCTCTCACCATTCTCTTCTCTCAGGGCACCCGGGCGCAGGGGAGAGTGGGGTGCAGTGCTGCGGTGGGAGGTGAGGAGGAGACATGGGGGAGAGAGAAAGGAAGGCGGGAGGGAGACGGCAGGGAGGAGGGGAGGCGGGGGAGGGGAATGGAAACAGGAAGAGCAGATGCAGAAAGGGAGGAAGCAGACAGAAGGTGATGGGGATGAGGAAGGGGTGAGTAGAGGGGAGACTAGCGGCGGACTCAGGGGGTGGGATGGCCGAGGGGCCCCAGGTCAGGACCGCCTATTGGCACTCTCACCCTGCAGCCTACCCTGGAGCTGGAAAGAGGCCTCTCACCTCAGGGCCACCTCAGATCGCACCCGGCAATGAGGGCCAGGGCCGAGTGGGCAAGGTGTGCAGGGGGCTGTGGGCACGAACCCTGCAGCTGGCAACAGGGTGCTGGCCCAGCCAACCACGTGTGACCAGTCCCCCCATCCCAGGGCGGCCAGCGTGCCCAGCCAGGACCTCTGCCCCCTCCCCCCCAGGCCTCCCCTTCTTCCTGACATCTAGGCAGTGGGCATTTGCTCACAGACCTTTGTTCCACAGAACCAAAGGCTGCAGGAGAGAAGGGGACAAAGCCACAGGTGGGACCCTCAGGGACCTGCCCAAGGTCACCTAGAGACTGTGAAGGCTACCATGGGGCGAGAGATTCTGCAACTTGACCCTTCCGAGGGAGGCCAGGCCTGCCCACGTCCCCCACAGGAAGGACTTGGCTAACTAGTTAAGTTAGCGTTCCCTCAGTCATTCAACAAACACTGTCAACATCTGTCACTATTGGGCTCTGAACTATATAGACAGTAGAAAGGGCAGGGAAAGACCCTGACCCCAGAGAAAGCACTGGGGTTGTGAGGTCACAGGGCACAGTGGGTGCCCACAGGGGGCATTAAGCCAGTGGGGCAGGGGGTTTCCCAGAGAGATTAATGTGGCATCTGCCAGGCGGTCTGAAGGGAGGCAGTCTGAAAAAGCACAGAGGTGCAAAGGCCAGGAGGCATGAAATGAAGCCGGAGTGTGCTGGAGAACTGGAAGTGGGTCTGTGGGGCGGGGTGGCGGGGCTGGCGGTGGGCACAGACCGGCCATGGGGGTGCTGAGGCCACACTGAGGGCCATTGGGAGGCCCCAGGGCAGCGGAAAGACAAGCTTGCTGGTCAGACTTGTGTTTTAGGAAGAGGCCCTTAGTCACAGGACAGGTGGGGGCGGCAGGGAGCCGGCCCGGAGGCCAAGAGACCAGGGTAAGCCTCAGGCCATTTCCAGGCAACAGGTGGCAGTGAGCGGTGCCAGGTGGGCCCGGGCGGCAGGGGTGGTTCGGAAAGTGAGGCTGGGGTGGAAGAGCCACGCCTAGGGACCCACGGTGAGGGAGGGCTGGGGGGGGGGCTACACCGTGGGGTGTCACCCCGGGCCCGTGGTGGGGCAGGGGTGTGGCTCCTCAGCAGGGCAAGGACGGGGCTCCCACCCGCCTGGGGGCCCCAAATGGAATGAGGAAGGATCTTACTATAAAGAACATCAAACACCTCCTCTACCATCTTCCGCAGAAGGTACACGTCCGAGCCATGCTCTAGGGAAGACCGAGGGACGTTCCGGCCGCCACCCTCGCCCCGAGACACCTTCTTGGGATGCTCTGTCTCCGGCTCCTTCCACGGGGCCCCTCCTGTGGGACAGAGAGCACCCATCTTACCACCTGCCCAGTGAGCTGGGATGTCCCTGCCCCATGCTGAACCCCGCAATGAGGCACTTGACATGGAACAAATAAATGAATCAATGAATGAACGAACAAGCAAGCCCTGCCCCAAACCCCTGCCGAGGGCAGGGCTGGTCATCTCTGAGCTCCTAGTGCCTAGCATAGGGCTCGGGTCTCCTGGTCACCTCTAACTCACTGTGTGACCTTGGGCAAGTCCCTTCCCTCTCTGGGCCTCAGTCTGTGAGCTCTCAGGTAAGACCAGCTGACCTGGCTCAGAACTGGGGTTCGGCCATGGTCTGTTTCATCCGCCCCACTCTGTGCTCTGACACTACTGCTCTTGGATGATGGAGGCCCCAAGGTTCTGCTCTGCCAAATGAGGAGATGACGGGGACCCCACCAGGAGGCCAAGGGGCTGCAAAAGAGGCAGGTTCATGCCAGGATGGGCCAGGGAGGGGGTCCCAGGAGTGTCAGTGAACCTCTGGGTAGGGAGATGCTGGAAAATGCCGTGGAAATGGATGGGTGGAGGGCCGGGAGGCCCCCTTGCAGCTTGGAGCCCGCTCCCCTCTTGGGATCCGTGGAGCCTGAAATAAACCAGCCGACCTCCCAGCGCTATAAATAGCAGCTCTGCCAGGCTCCGGGAAGCCAGGTGCACAGGCCCCAGCCTGGCCGATTGGGGGCCACAGGACCCTGGCACTATCTACTCTATCCCGGTCCAGCCCCCCTCAATCTTGGAGAGGTACAGGCTCTGAGAGCTGAGTAGGGGCGGGGACAGCTGGGGAAGCATCCGGAAGCTGGGAGCACTGAAAGCGCAGTGCCGGGGGACAGCCTTCCCGGAAACGGCCAATCTAGGGCCCAGACCCTGGCTGTGAGGCAGATGCTAATAAGCTGGCATATATGCATGTGAACCAAGGGCCAGGCACTGTCCTAACCTCTGGGAGATTTGTTTCATCCTCAGATGGGCCCACTGTCCTCCCCTTTCACAGACAAGGAGGGTGAAGCCTGCTGGGCAGCAGGTGGCAGAGCTAGGGTAGGGTAGACGTCTGACTTTGGGGCCTGCTCTTAACCCCAAGAGCTCTGAGTCCCACATCGTGGACTCTAATGGCCACTGGGATGCTGGTCTTCAGCGCTGGAGCCAGCTGGGGAAGCTGGCACAGTGTGGGGAACAACCACAGAGGGAGGAATGTGAATCTGGAGGCCTCTGAGGCGTCTGCGGGCAGAGGAGAAGAGGGAGGGCCTTCTAGTGGGCAGAGGGGAGAATGCACAGGGTCACCTGTGGTGCTGGTTGGGAGGGGCGAACGCAGAGGCAGGGGCTGAGGTACGAGGGTCTAACGGCCCAGGTAGTGTTAAGTTGGGGACTTCAGAACGACCCCTCTGGTTCAGAGCCCCTGGCAGGGAGGGGAGTATCCTGCTGCCCCTCCCGGATTTTGAAGGGGTGTAGCAGAAAGAGCACGGGTTTCAGAACAGAAACCTGGCCTCCACCACTTGTCGGCTGTGTGTCCCCAGAGGATGTGGCTTGTGCTCACTGTGCCTCAGTTTCTCATTTGTAAACCGGTAGTAACTATTTCCTGAGCACGTGGCCTGGCCCAAAGCACTATTGATCGAGTTTATCAAGCATTCCCTTCATGCTGCATGTATCCTTAGTCCCTTGGTCCCCAAGAGCCACCAGGAGGCGGCTCCTAGATTGTTGCTATAACAATGAGAAGACCTACTCCACAGGGCTGCCGTCAGGATAACTGAGTCAGCATCGTAAAGGGTGCCTCACACAGTAGGTACTCAGTAAGTATTAGGTGGACAAATGCACTTGATCCCATGTCAGAGACGCACAGAAAGCAGGCAACACTGGGCCTCAGTGTCCCCTCTGTCCATGAGCAGATGGAGGTGTTGGGCCTGGCCCACCCTGGGGTTGCATCAGCCAGGGTCTATCGAGTGAGGGGCTGTGTATGATTCCAACAAAAACTCTGGCCGCCCCAACGATGCTATGTTGGGAAGCCTACATAACCCTTCCCGTCAGTGCCCTGCCCCCAACACGGCCACCTGTAATTGCTCTGGGACCCCGAGATGTCCCAGAGTCCCAGCCCTCAGGGACCACATGCCCTGCGCCCAGGGACAGCAGGCCCCGCCCTCGCAGACCACAGCCCCGCCCCTGAACCACAGGCCCCGCCCCCAGGCACCCCGCGGTACTCACTGCAGAACCTGAGGAAGTCTGATTGCAGCTCCTTCCGCGTGCTCAGGAACATTCTCCCCCTCTCGGTGCCCACGACGAAGGCACTCTCCTCGTGCACAGCGACACAGGCCACCTCCGCATTCAGCTTGGACAGCGCCGAGCACTGCAGTGGGTAGCAGGGTACGTGAGCCAGGGGAAGGTCTCCTGGCTTGGGGACACCTCCAGTGACAGCTTTGGGGCTGCGATGGACATTCCCAGCTGCCTGAGAGCCCGCCAGCAGCTCGAGGGAGAGGTCACCCCTCCAATGTTCTCAGTCGGGTCTGCAGCAAGAATGAGTACATGACCCCCTCCCCCCCAAAGCTTGGCCAAGGTCAGCGGAGAAAATAGAACGAAGATGCACGGCCTCCTCCCAGGTCCTCCTTGCACCCGGGGGCAGGAGGCTTCCTGCCTGAGGCCTGGCCCCTGGCCCCAGCCCCAGGGACAATCCTGTCTTAGGTTTCCTCCAAGTCCTAACTGAGGTGGGAGGAGGGGCAGGAGAACCAAGGCTCAGACAGATCCAGGCTTCAATCCCTCCATCAGCCCCTTCCTGCTCTGGGACTAACCTAAGCCACTACCGTCTCTTTCTAAATCTGCAGAATGGGGACAAGTGGCCCAGCGCCCAGGCTGTCAGTGGGCTTGGTTGTAGGGATTCAGCAAGGCCTGGCTGGCAGGAAAACAGATCTCTAAACCGGGGTATCGCATGGGGGTACACAATCAGAGGGGTGATTTTTGCAGCCCCAGAGGTGAGGCTGGCCGGCCCACAGCACGGGAGGTGCTAACACAAGGGGCCCTGCAACCCAGCATCTCGGCCCTCTGCCCCAGGTCAGCAGAAAAAGTGCCTGCAAAGCTCTCAGTTTGCATTCAGCGCCTCGTGAATGCTGGTGTTCATCTGAGTCGGAGTTCTGCTGGCTGTGTGATATGGAACAGGCTCCTCAACCTCTCTGGGCTGTAATCATACCTCATGCGGCAGCTCCAGCTCCAGAGTCGCTCTGCCGAGGAAACTGGGGACAGGGATGCTATCCGGCCCCACACCCCATGCAACCACCCAAGGGCCCAGGCCCTGAGCCCCAGATGATGCCATAGTCAATCACTGCCAAGCAAGTGTGGTTGTTACCCTTAGGGTCCCTCGTGAAGGCCATAACGGAACCCAAGGCCAGGGGAAGGGGTCTTGCCCATGCGCCCAGGACAGCTACAGGGCCACCGCTCCTCCTCTGAGCCTCTGTAACACCTTCCAGGGCAGTGCTGTCCAACAGAACTTTCCATCGTGATGGATATGGGCTGCTTCTGCACATTCCGATGCCCCAGCCACTAGCGCCCTGTGGCCACGGAGCACCGGAAACGAGGCCAGCGCAGCCGAGCGACTGAACTATCTTATTTCATTTCAACTAATACAATTTATTTACTTATTTATTTATCATTGAGAGAGACAGAGATGGTGTGAGCAGGAGAGAAGGAGAGAGAGAAAGAATCCCAAGTAGGCTCTGCACTGTTGGCACAGAGCCCGATGCAGGGCTCGAACCCACGAAACCATGAGATCATGACCTGAGCCGAAACCAAGAGTCGGACGCTTAACGGACTGAGCCACCCAGGTGCCCCTTAACTGACTACAATTTAAATGTCGATTTCCGCATATGGCCAGTGGCTGTGGTGCTGGCCATCGCTGCCCGTTGTCATAGCTGACCATGCCATTGCCACCGAGCTAACAATGCTGTGGGTCACAGGGCTGTGCTCCTGGGGCTCCCGGCCTCACCAAGGCCACTCCGCTCGGGGACGGGTCACACCAGGCTGACCTCCGCAGCAGAGCCTACCGCCCCGGGCCCTCACACACCACCTGCACGGTGCCTGAGTTCCCTAGGCAGGAACGGCCTGGAAGGAGGCCCTGTGTTCTTAGGAAACTGTTGACTTTGCACCTGAGACGCCACTTTGAAAGCTGATCATGCTGGGGCACCTGGGCGGTTCGGTCGGTGAAGCGTCCGACTTCTGATTTCAGCTCAAGATCTCCAAGTTTGTGGGATCAAGCCCCGCATCAGGCTCTGCATGGGCAGTCGGGAGCCTGCTTGGGACTCTCTCTCTCTCTCTCTCTCTCTCTCTCTCTCTCAAGATAGGTAAATAAACATTAAGAAAAACTTAAAGACACAAACCTATTAAATCTATAAAGATGAAGGGGCACCTGGGTAGCTCAGTCATTTAAGCATAAAACTCGTGATTTCAGCTCATGATCTCATGGTTCGTGGGATCGAACCCCACATCGGGCTCTGAGCTGACACTGGGGAGCCTACCTGGGACTTCTCTCTCTCTCTCTCCCCCTGCTCCTGTGCATGTTCTACCCCCAACCCCAAATCACTAAATAAACATTAACAAAAGTAAAATAAAAACTGGTAGTGCTGTGTGACTCCAGGCAAGGTACAGCCCTCTCTGAACTCCCATTTTATCATCCTAAAATGCAGGGGTGCAGCTAACTGATGCCAGACAGATTCTAATACCCGCCTACCCTCTGCCACAGAACTTTCCCCCAGGAACAGGCTGCAGGAAAAGGACATTCCTATTTCCTTATTTGGGACAAACCACCTCACCGTCATGATTTCTGAGGCCCCATTTCTCTCCCCTGGCCCTTAGACTCAGTTACAGATCTTGCTTTTCACCTCAGGGATTACAGCTCTCTCGCAAATCACTGCCCACACATGATCCTCCAGGGGACCTGACGCGAGGTAAGCCTGGGACCCTCCCAGGGATGGGGCTCGGATGGTGCGAGGTACTGAAGATGAGGGATGAGGGGACAGGGGACAGCGGTTACTCACAGGGCTGGATTTTCACATCTCTGATCACTTTGGCCTCCTCCCCACTGATGCGCCCACTTCTGCAGCAGGGGCCACTGAGACCTCGGCTCTGAGGTCAGCTTCCGCTCCCCCAGGGCAGACAGGGCCACTCACCATGGAATCTAAGGCAGACACGAGGCTGGTGATGATCTCGTCCTTGCGTGTGAAGGCGGAGTTCCAGCGGTCAGGCCCGCAGCCGTTGGCGGGAATGTCACAGCGCTTCCCCAACAAGGCCATGGTCGCCTGGATGGAGGGAGGAAGAGGAGGTGGGCGTGTGGAGCTGCCCACTCCACCCCACCAGGCCCCTGGGGGCCGCCTCCTCTTCTCGGGTTGGACGTATCAAGAGCTGGCCACCCCTTCACCTGAGGGCCTTGTACGCATGAAGGCGTTAGAGCCCCACAGGCCTGGAGAGGGGGCGGCCTGCACCCAGCTCCACAGGGGCGTGGGCACAGACGGCAGGGAGGCTGGGGGGTGTGCTCCACGGCACGTCCCTCACATCTGCAGCCCTGGCCCCAGGAGCAGGCTGCCTGGCCCCTCAACCGCCAGCTCTCCCCTGCACGTACTCTGGCCGTGGCTCTCCCTCACTCACACACCCTCCGTGGCTCCTTACTGCCCACCTCTGGACCCTGTCCCCCACCCAGCTCCCCTCGCACACCCCACGCTCCAGGTACTGAGCCAAGAATCACCATCCCCAAAACATACCCACGTGCATTCTCCCTGAGCTGAGTACCCGTGTCGTCTACTGACTGTACACTCGGCTTTTAATGATGAGCCTCCGCTGCCCCACCTCCTGGCCCTTCCTGCCCCGTCCTCTCTGGCCTCCTCCGTCACAGCTTTCGATCAAGCCACACGCTTCCCTGAGCAAGGTCACTGGCCGGAGGGCCCCCGGGTTCAGAAAGATACTGTGGGGCGGAGGCCACTTCATCTCTGAGCAGGGTTTCCCGAAGACAGGACTTTGTCCCGTAGTCATGAGGCTCCTGGAGGACGGAGGTGCATCCTCCCCCTGCTGGGGCGCCCTCCGCCCAGGGCCCAGAGTCAGGGCCGCCCCAGGCAGCCCAGCACCAGGACCCGCCAGATACAAAGGCTTCCCTCAGTTCTAGTTCCTTCTTGCCCCTCCCTCACCAGAACCTCTGGAGGCAAGGCAGGGTTTGGGGGAACCCCACCCTCTCCTCACAGGCTGCCCTGGTGCCAGAACCTTCCAGAAATGCCTGCTCTCTCGCCAATCCAAGCAAAGGAGAGAACAGAGTATGGAGGCAGGGGCTCTCGGTTTCCCTCTGGGCTCAGCAGCTCCAGTGCTCTGTGCACTGGCCCCCCGCCGGTTCAGGGGAGCAAGTGTCAGAGTCTGTGGGTGCTGTCCTGTCCACTTCCTGCAGACGGGGGCACCGGGCAGGCCGACGGTTGGGCCTGGCGTTGTGAAGGGCGCCAACCCCAGAGTGTCTTGTGCTACCACAGCTGTCCCTTGGACTGTAAGCTCTGTGAGGGCAGGGACTGGCGACCCCCCAGGGCCCGGGCGCGGCAGGGGGAGATCTCAACCCAGAAGGAGTGTCAGAGCACCGCACACGTAACAAGGCGAGAAGCAGCTGAGCTTCGGTGCTGGAAACAACGCAAAGGAACCAGGAGCACAACCGGAGTCCGACTCCGGCCCAAGCCTGCTATTTGGTTATGAATAAATACTGATTTTAACAACTGGCCAGGCTGCCGCCGGCCACCATGTGAATTGGGTTCACTTCGAAATGCTTATAAAAAATGTCTCTCTTCTCCCAGGCTGCAATTTTATAAATGTTTGAAGCCCATGGTATTAAGGGACACTGAGGGCTCGATGGGCTAGGTCCGGGACATCCTAAGGGCCCAAAGGGCAGCCGGTGGCCTCGCCTGGAGCCTTCTGGGGCATGAAGGCCACTGGGCAGTCTGCCCTGTAACCAGCTGAGAGGTTTGCCTGCCTGGGGACGCGGGAAGGCTTCTCCCCCGCTCCAGCCACCCCCAGATGGACCTCAGCCTGCCGGCCTCCCAGCTGCTGAGGCCCAAATTGAATCAGGGCAAAGCAGGAGGCACCAGACAGCCCTGGCCTCCGGGTCGTCCAGACAGCTGTTGGCTCCTTCCTACGGAGTCCTAATCCATTTAGGAAAGAACCAGGGACTCAGAGAGGGAGGGCGGGTGGAAAGGGGGGCTCGGCTTGGGCGGTCCCCCGATTCCTTGTCCCGAGCAAGGGGGTGCACATAGGGATGCAGGAGGGAGAAGACCCCACTCCCCCTCTCTGCAAATGGCCAGGGCTGCTGTGGATGGGACAGAGGGGCCAGAGCGTTGGGCCAAGAGCCAGAAACCTCACCTACGGGGAGACCCAGACCAAGGCCTGAAAAGAGGACCACGGTGGGTCAACCACCCCAAAACCTAGTTTCCTCATTTGTTTTAAAGGGTTTTGGGGAGGCACCTGGTGGCTCTGTTGGGTAAGCATCTGACCTCAGCTTAGGTCACGATCTCACACTTGTGAGCTCGAGCACCGCGTGGGGCTCTGTGCTGACAGCTCAGAGCCTGGAGCCTACTTCAGATTCTGTGTCTCCCTCTCTCTCTCTCTCTGCCCCTCCCCTGCACATGCTCTGACTCTCCTTTTTCTGTCCTTCAAAAATAAACATTAAAAAAATTTTAAGTTTCTTTTTTAAGATTATTTATTTTGAGAGAGAGAGAGAGAGAGAGAGAGAGAGAGAGTGTGTGTGTGTGTGTGTGTGTGTGTGTGTGTATGAGCAGAGTAGGGGCAGAGAGAGAGAGGGAGAGAGAACCTCAAGCAGGCTCTGCACTGTCAGCATGGAGCCCGATGTAGGCTTTGAACTCACGACCACGAGATCATGACCTGAGCCGAAATCGGGAGTTGGACGCTTCACTGACTGAGCCACCCAGGCACACACACAACCCGCGCCCCCTGCCTAGTTTCCTGGTTTGCAGGGTGGGGGGTAGCTCTACCCTGAGGCGGGGAGAAAATCACTCAATAAAACTAACACACTACTCAGAACAGAGAAGGCGAGGACCAGAGCAATAAATCAGGAGGCAAGTGTCCGGCACACACAGGCCAGAGTCCGGGGCATGGGGGCTGGCGGTGAGGACAGGAGCCCCAGCTGAAGCCTTCGAGCACCGGTGGCTAAGTGCTGCTCTGGGGCCCCCAGAGAGGACACCAGAAATGACACCTCGGGGGACAGGTGGCTGGCCCCAGAAGCAGGGCACAAGCAGCCAGGTTCTGCCAGGGCCCGGACGCAAGCAAGGAGGCCTGGGCACCCTCTCTCCTCTCTCCCTCCACAGGTTCGTCCCCAGAGGCTGCCGGGGTGCTGGCCACCTGCTTCTCTTCCCACCTCCGGGCCTCTGGAGCTGCTGGCGTTGAACGCTAACCTAGCCCTGGGGGCGGGGCTCTGGCTCAGTCCCAGGCCCTCCTCTTCCCCGTCCAATTCTGTCCCTCGCTGCCAGGCAATGCTTTGGCTTAAGTGTCACCCACAGGCTGGTGACTCTGGGCTTCTCTCTCTCCCTCCCCTCTCTTCACCTGCCCCCTCCACCCCTTCCCTGTCCTCTTCCATGTCTAATAAGCAGGCCCTGTGTGTTCTCGCTCAGCCCTGCTTCTCCCCCACTGGCTCCTCAGGTGCCCAGGCTCAAACTGAGTCCTCCCTTCTCCCTCGTTTCTTTTTCTGTTTATAAAGATTTTAATTTTTTTTAACGTTTATTTACTTATGAGCGGGGAACAGGGAGAGACGGAGACACAGAATCCGAAGCAGGCTCCAGGCTCCGAGCTGTCGGCATAGAGCCTGACGTGGGGCTCAAACCCACGAACCATGAGATCATGACCTGAGCTGAAGTAGGATGCTTAACCGACTGAGCCACCCTGCCCAACTTTTTAAAATAAACTTATTTTCTATTTCTTTGAGAAAAAGGGAAAGAGGGAATCTCAAACCGTCTCCACACCCCATCTCACGACCTGTTCCTTAACCCGCTGAGCCGCCCAGGCGCCCCTGGCTCCCCATCTCTCATTTTCCGTGCAGAACCCGCTGCAATCCGAAGGGGCTCGTTCATGTGTTTCTCCCCCAACATCCCCAACGGCGTGAGCGGGGCCATGCCTGCCGGGCCCACGGTATACCCACTGCCTCGAACGCCTGCTCGGGCTGGCATGGGCATGCCGCATGTCCTCGGGGAACTAGCCGGTGTGACGGCGGGCCACGTGAGGCAGGAACTGGGACGCTCACAAGCTATAAGCAGAGTGACAACTTTGGACTTGCCAGGCTCTCAAAAAACTAAAATTAAAAAAAGGAGGGAGTCAATGTGGGATGTACTTGAATCAGAGAGCAGTCCAGGAAGTGAAAGTGACCGAGGTGCCCGGCCAGATAGGTGTTGTGGCCAGGTGCTCCTCTGCGTGGTCTGCGTCGGCGCCACGGACACTGGTCCATGGTGGGGCATCAGTGCGTGGATGGACCTCTTTGCGCAAAGACGAGGAAGGGGCTTGCCCGAGGCCCCCAGTCAGTGGGTAGTAGGGATAAGGTCTGTCAGTCTGTCTGTCTGTCCTCAAGCCTGGTCTTATCTTCAAGAAGTGGCAAAGGGCACCGGTGTGGCTCAGTCGGTTGAGCATCTGACTTCAGCTCAGGTCACCATCTCACGGTTTGTGGGTTCGAGCCCCGCATCAGGCTCTGTGCTGACAGCGTGGAGCCTGCTTGGGATTCTCTCTCCCTGCCCCTCCCCCACTTACTCCCTGTCTCTCTCAAAATAAACTAAAAAAAAAAGAAAAAAAGAAAAAAGCAGGAGGACCATATTCCTCACACCCACCAGGATGTGGGGAACAGAAAGATCAACTGATTGAATCCACGGTTGATAAGCAGGGAGGGTGACCAACTTCCCCTTGTTCGCCCAGGACTTTTCTTCTTCTTTTTTTTTGTATTTATTCATTTTTGAGAGGCAGAGAGAGACAGAGTGCGAGCAGTGGAGAGGCAGAGAGAGAGGGAGATACAGAATCAGAAGCAGGCTCCAGGCTCTGAGCCATGAACACAGAGCCCGATGTGGGGCTCGAACTCACGAACCACGAGATCATGACCTGAGTGGAAGTCGGATGCTCAACTGACCGAGCCCAGGTGCCCCACCCAGAACTTTTCTGACTTGAGCACAGAAAGTCCCCTGTCCTGGGAGACCCCTCAGTGCCAGGAAAATTGGGACAGCTCGTCACAGACACAGGGACCAATATACCAGGAGCCCAAAAAGCCCCTACCAGCCGCTGAGAATGAGAGACAGACAGGAAGGCCAGGGGATGGCCAGTAGGTCCTGTCTTCAGGTCCAAAAACTCAATTTTACCTAATAAAGTGAGGCAGGCTTGGGTAGCTCCTGGGGGAGGGGACAGGACCACCTTGTCCAGAGAGAAAGCCACTCTCCTGACCTGTCTGAAGAGCAGGTGAGCCACAGGGGACAGTCTTGCTTTGTGAAGCACAAAAAGGCGGAGGCGGAGGGAAGACCCTGGGACCCTGCGGTGTGATGCCTGCCTCCCACCGCTCTGCATCTGGGACCCCCCAGCCTCATGGGCCTGCACCCTGGGAGCCCCGAGGCGACAGGTCTGCAGCAGGGCCAGGACACTGTATCTTTAAGGTCCCGGGTGAGGCGAACCCGCAACCAGGTACGGCCTGGATAACCTCGGCAGGGTTCCAGTTGCCCAGCAGCTGGGGACTCCCTTGCCCAGACAGCGGCAGCCTTGCCGGTCGCCAAGAGCCGGAGCCAGCCCGGTCTCTGAGCCAAGGGTTAGCCAAGTGCCTGTCTGAGTCACCACTGCCCCGACCCAAGGCAGACCTGTCTCCAGTGGGGAGGCACCTGCAGGAGTCGGGCCCAAAGCACCCTGCAGCGGGCCCGGGGTCGGCGCTGGCAGACAGCACCCGCGGCTGGGGTCCCCAGCCCCAGACACCCCGCACTGGACGCTGCAGGCCAGCTGGGAGGTTATGTGGAGGGTGCCCTCGTGCCCATCCTTTCCACCTCCCATGGCCTGCATGCCTGGGGAGACAGGCATTCGCTCTGCTGGGGACCTAACCTCCCGCAGGGATGCACGACCTGAACCAAGTGAACAAGGCTGGTGGGAGAGGGGTGTGTGAGCAAAAAATGAGAGGGCTGAATATAATCCCCCGGCCCTGCCTGTTTAAAACGCCCCTTCCCAGACGCCTGGGGGCTCAGCTGTTTAAGTGTCCAGCTTTGGCTCAGGTCATGATCTCATGGTTCATGAGTTCGAGCCCCGTGTTGGGCTCTCTGCTGTCGGCATGGAGCCCACTTCTGACTCTCTGTCCCCCTCTTAGCCCCTCGCCTGCTCTCTCTCAAAATAAACATACAAATAAATAAGTAAGTAAATCTCCCTTCCCTGCCAGCATCTGGATGCCCCCTCATCTGAGGGTCCCACCCCACCATTCTCCCTCCCCCGCCTTGCCCTGCTTCCACCACCAGCTCCCCCCTCCTCTCCCGGGCGGAAGAGACGCCCTCGTGACCACCGACCACGGCTGCCCAGCAGGGCCCTCTCAGACACTGCTGCCCTGTTCACAAGCATCCTGACATCTGTGACCTCTGTCCAGGGAGCGGTCAGGAGGGAGGGGACTCCGCCCATTTTAAGGGCAAAGAAACCAAGACTTCTAGGACATTCCTGGTCAAAAGGGAGTGACAAAGCCAGGATGACAAAACAGTCCCTTTCTGCTCCTACACAGGGCGGGACTCCTAATTCCGATACATGGGGCTCAGGGTGGAACCTCAGGAGTGCTGACAGGCCAGCAGGGTGGCCGAATAGATCAGTGGGGCTGGCCACGCTCCTGGCTGGAGGCAAGCAGAGAGAGACTGAGGCAGGGCTCGTGCATTCGATGACGGGGGTCCAGGTACCAGTCTTCCACACCGTCCACCCAGGGGTTCAGAGCGACACACAGGAGACCCCCGAAGGGGCCCGAACCCCAAACAGCAAGTGCCGAGGGTGTGGGCAGGACCACCACTCTCTGCCAGGGGCTCAGCAGAGGGGAGTAAGGGATGGGGCGAAGTGGCTGCCTCCTGAGTACCCAGGACTGGTTAGACCCGATGTCTGGTTAATGCACCCAACTACCCTCCCTTTCCAGAGCAGGACTTCGAGCTTGGAGCACCCTGACCGTAAACGCCAGAGCCTGGAGGTGGCAAGGGCGGGACCTGGGCCCAGATGGCCCCGACTGAATCGGGGTCCCCGCGACAGCAGCCTTCGACCACTCCCCTCTGGGATGCCGACAGAGGAGTGGGCTCAGCTGGGCCGGCGGGGAGAGGAGGGCCCTGGGGCCCAGGCAAGAAGCCCCAAGGCGGGACTGGGGAAGTGGGCCTGCCCGCGAGCCCGGGGCCACCGGAGGCCTGGCTGGGAATCCACAGCCGGGAGGGCGCATACTCAGGAGATCAGGCGTGTGAGTGGGCATCTGCAAGCGTGTCTGCTGGGGTGCATGGGTGTGACGCTGCGTGTGTCAGAGAGAGCAGAGTGTGGAATGGATGAGGAAGGGTAAGGAAGGAGACAGGGTGTGAACAACCCCCGACCATAGGGACTGGGTGTGGCTTGGCCCACCAGGCTGGGGACGGTCGCTTGTCCCCGTGGGCTTGAGATCGAACCAAGAAACAAACACTGTCAGCCCTCCTACAGTCAGCACGTCCAGAGAGTGGCGAACGAGGGCCCCCCCCCCCCAGGGCTGGGAGTGCTCCAGGCCCCTCTGTATCAGGGGCATGCGCATCCTTCCCCTTCACATACTTGTTGATCCTCACGGGTGCTCATCAGCTCCCCAACTGGGTCGCGTGGGACAGAACAGAGAGCACACCCCGGGCAGAGCACTGTTGGGAGGGGAGGACCAGTCTGCATCCACAACGCCGGGGCAGAAGCTGAGGCCGGCTGCCTCTAATGAGGCCCCCCTTGGGGGGAGGATGTTTCCCTGGCTTCCCTTCACCCCAACCTGTTCATTCAATCCTCCTGGGAGCCTGTCCCGGGTCAGGCAGACTTGGAAATGACTCAGACGGCCCCACCTGCCCTCCTAGAGCCCACAGGGCCCGCGTGTCCACATAGAATTCTCAGACCATAAATAAGGACAAGTGGGGAAGCTCATCAAGGCTACAGAGCTTGACCGGGTGGGAGGGGTGGGGGGGTATGGCTACAGGTTACCCACACTTTCTGTTTATTTAGCTTCGGGGAAGTAGAGGAGTCTCCACACAAGGTTTCCCTGACTTGATGAATACTGAGATGGGTTTTGAAGGGTGAATAGGAATTTTCTGGGAGCACAAGATATTACCATTTCTGTGCAGAGAGGCACGAGGAACGAAGCTTAGCTTGCAGATACATAGCCTTCCCTGCAGAAGGAAGGGAAGAGTTTGGCTGTCCTCACTGAGTGTCCACTCTAGCGTCAACTCTAAGATTAGAGTGGACGCTCAGTGGCCTTTGCTGGAAGGGGGCAAGGCAGGGATTGGGGGGGGTGTGTGCTTGGCAAGCATATCTCTGACCCAGGGGGGAGTGTGAGCATGAGCAACCCAAACACGCGGACACGCTCACATGCACACTCAGGTGCACACACAAGTGTGCTCGATGCGAGGCGTCCTGGGGCCAATCCCCACACGGTGCCCTCGCTCTGGGTGCAGAGAGACCCTCACAGAGAAGGCAGGACCACCCTGCTGGGCACATGGGTCAACAGGGCTCAAGCCCTGCCCTCGGGGACCACAGTCCTGTCCAGAGTCACGGCCACAGCTTGTCCCTGCTCCTGGCCTCACTGCCCGCCCTCCATGGCCCTGCACACCAGCCTGCAGGCCCCCGGACACACCTGGCCTCTGGCTTCTGGGAGCCAGCACCTCTGTGCCCTTTGAAAGAGACACCTGTGCCCTCTGCCTGGCCCACTTTTAGCTGTTGTCAGGGACACCGGTGCCTCCGGTCCTGACTCCCCTGGCTGGACACCCACAGCTCCGTCTTCCTCGGATGCAGAGGTGTCTGGGCCTCCATGAGACCACCAGCTCCTGTGTGCCCCCCTCCCTGGGCCTGCCGAGAACGAGCCTGCTACACAGAACTGGGCCAGGTGTCTGGGGTGGAGGGGCTGTTTATGCAGGTCTGGAGGAACTGTGGGACAGGCAGAAGGTGAGTGCGGCAGGTGGGGGGTAGGCTGGTCAGGGGGCGGCACTGGCAAAGGCACTGTGTCACCAGCCAGCAGGACGCAGTATGGGGTCCTTGCTGAGGCTGGGAGGGGAACCAGAGCAGAACCTTGGGTCCTTTCAAGACCACAGTCAGATTCTGAGACTGCCCAGCAGGAGACACCCTGTGCCATCCCCCTACTCAGCCCCAGAGCCTGGGCTCATACTTTAGAGGGGGCCCTGCTCCAGCCCCCTTGGAGGGACACCCCCCGCTCCCAGAGTATGAATGTGCCCCCAGAATACCTTGGAGGTGCTCAGGCCCCTGGAGTCCGCTGGGCAAACAAATCCCCGTTCTGGGCCCTTGAGGCTTCTTCCCTGTCTGCCCTCGGTGGATTTAAACATGACAGCAGGGGCGCCTGGGTGGCTCAGTCGGTTAAGTATCCGACTGTGGCTCAGGTCATGATCTCATGGTTTGTGGGTTCGAACCCCACGTCGGGCTCTGTGCTGACAGCTAGCTCAGAGCCTGGAGCATGTCTTTGGATTCTGTGTCTCCCTCTCTCTCTGGCTCTCCCCTGCTTGCGCTGTCTCTCTCTCTCAAAAATAAATAAAAAACATTAAAATAAATAAATAAACATGACAGCAAATTCTTTGACACATCTCTCAACGAGCAGACACATCCAATTCCCCTCCTCTTGAACATGGACCTTAATAACTCACTTGTGGTGGTACCCGGGGGGGCTCTGTCGGTTAAACATCCAGCTCCAGCTCAGGTCATGATCTCACAGTCCATGAGTTTGAGCCTCGAGTCGGACTCTGTGCTGACAGCTCAGAGCCTGGAATCGGCTTTGGATTCTGTGTCTCCCTCTTTCTGTCTGCCCCTCCCCCGTTCACGCTCTGTCTCTCTCTCTCTCTCTCTCTCTCAAAAATAAATGTTAAAAAATTTATAAAAAAATAACTCACTTCTGACCAACAGAGAACCCTGGCAGTGCCACCACATGACCTCCAAAGCCAGATTCCAAAAGGCACGAGGCTTCTCATTTTCTCCGAGATGCTCAGCATGGGAGCCCCAAGCCGACATGCATGAAGTCCAGCTATCCTGACGCCACCGTGGAAGACAGGTGGACCCAGTGAGACCTGAGGAGACCCAGGTCTCTCCCAGGGCGGCCGCCAGTGGGTAAGGGAGTCTCTGAGGCAACCCTGACCCCAGCCATCTTCTGCCAATGCAGCAGACCCTGAGCAAGAACCATCAAGCTGAGTCCAGTCAAGCCCCTAACTGAGAGAGATTAAAATCAGAAATGACTGCTATCTGATATGGCTAAGTTTGGGGATACTTGTTACACAGCGGTAGGTAACTGACACAGCACACAGATGCAAGCACACCTCCGACAGGCAGCTGTTGGGAGGGCGGCTAGAGCTTGCACATGTTTGGGGTGCCGCATGCATGTGCACTGCCCCCATGGAGACACAGCTGAGTTGGAAACAGGAAGGGAAGGTCCATCTGCCTTCATCTTCCTGGCCAGCATGTATTAGCCAAGAACAACTGCTCTCATTCGCCCCTGGAGACCTGCAGTAGGCTCAAACGTGGCCCCCAAAAGATACCATGCCGTAAGTCCAGCAGCCTGTAAATGTCCCCTTAGATGGAGAAATCACTTCGGCAGATGCAATTAAATTAATGACGGTGAGATGGAGAGATTATCCTGGATTATCGAGGTGGGCCCTGAATGCCATCGCATGTGTCCTCTTAAGGGCGATGGGAGACTTGACACACAGGGACGAGAAGGCCATGAGAAGCAGAGCAGAGAGAATCTGAAAGTGCTGGCTGCAGGGGTGAGTGATGCAGCCACGGGCCAGAGTGCCAGCAGCCAGCAGAGGCGGGGCGAGACAAGGAGCGGATTCTGCCCTGCGGCCTCCGGAGAGGGCACGGCTCTGCTGTCACCTTGATTTTGACCCAGGGGTACTGATTTTGGTTCTGGCCTCCGGAACCGGGAGAGAATACGTTTTGGTCGTTTGAACGCACACGTCTACGGCAATTTGTTAAAGCAATCTCGGGAAACGAATCCAGGACACCTCTCACACCCCACCTGCAAGTCCCGGCCTCCGCCCTCACCCCCCACCCCCCACCCCTTCACACACACGCATTCCTCAGCTCAGACCTACACAGCTCAGGCCTGGACTTGCCAGAAAGTTCTGTGATCCTGTCCTCATTGGAAACTCCAGAACCACCACGGGACAGGGCTGGATTTCTCTGGACACCGAGAGAATGCCTCTGAATCAAGTCTCAGGGCCCCAGGCACCAGCTGGCCTCAAGAGCCGGTGAGAAAAAAAACACACTCAGCCACGCAAAAGGCAAAGTCAAGAGCAGATACCACCCAAACACGGCCCCCGCACCATCCGCCGCCATATGCTTGTGTTTCTTGAAAAAGAAGCTTGAGAGAACAAACAAAAAGGAATTTCTCCTCCAGGGGGGCGGGGCCTCCCTCCTCCCCAGAAGCCTGCCCCCCCCCACTTCATCTCCTATCCCAGGGGCTCCCCAGTGGGGATGGAATTGCCGGGGGGGGGCCCTGAATCCCTGCCCCCACACACTGTCCACCATCACAGCAGCCGACAGAATAAAACAGGTCAAAGCCCTGACTTCCACTTGGACCTGCCTAGGAAGGATCCCAGAGGGGCAGCTGGTAGGGGTCCTACACCAGCCACCGCGCACTGAATGGCAGCCCAGACTCGGTCCAGGCACCGAGTCCCAACCCAGCTCTGACCCCTTCTCCCTGCTAACAGAGCCCTATTGTGTCCTAGCATCTAAGGGCAGGTGCTTGGGGCAGCGAATCATGGCGATTCTAGAGAACTTAGATCAATCCCTTCCCTGGGACAGGGTAAGGAGAAGCGTGTAACCCAGTCCTGGCCACTGAGACTCGAGGGGCTTCTAGGATAAGTTCTCCTACCTCTCAGAACATGACTGAAGCCAAGGGGTGTCCTCCTTCGGCATGTGACACCTCCAGCCATGACAGCCACGTGGGGACCAGGAGGTGAGGCCACCACGTGGCGGACAGCAGCACAGACCTGTCATGACTCAGAATCTCCCACCTCTGGGCTTTGGGCTAGACAGTAAATGTCCACATCCCTTAAGCCACCTTTTTTTTTTTTTAAGATTTTATTTTGGGAGGCACTTGGGTGGCTCAGTGGGTTAAATGTCAAATTTTGGCTTAGGTCCTGATCCCAAGGTTCATGAGTTCGAGCCCCACAGCAGAGAGCCTTCTTTGGATCCTCTGTCCTCCCTCTCTCTGCCCCTCCCATGCTCTCTCGCAAAATAAACATTTTTTTAAAGATTTTATTTTTAAGCAATCTCTACACCCAACATGGGGCTCGGACCCACGACCCCAAGATCAAGAGTCACACGCTCTACCAACTAAGGCAGGCAGGTGCCTCACTGAAGCCACCTTTGGTGGAGGTTTCTTTTTCTTGTGGCTGGATATACACGTGTATACACAGGGAAAAACTCATCACGTTGGCCATCGCACTTTCTTAAAGGTTAAAACCAAAGCATCCTAGTGAGTCAGCATGTACTGGTTACAAAGCCGTCCATTTGCTCTCGTGTCTTTGTAACAGACTGAGATGCCCTTTCCAACTGAGTAGATGGTGTGTGTCCGGTTTGGCACCCACAGCAAGAATCTAGGGGTCTGCAGCAGGACCCCCACTCCACCGTCTTCCCCCCTGCCCATGAAGCAGGTGCCAGCCGCCCCTTCAGGTCAAAGTGGCCCAAGCCATCACTTCGCATAAAGAGCCAGAAAAAGGAGGTGCCGGCTCCTTTGAGGTCCCTGAGCAAGGAGGCGCCCAGGATTGGGTCCCCGCTTCCAGAAGATCCTGACGGAAACAGAGTCCACGGTATGTGCTCCCAAATCATACTCACTTCCGGCGGCTCCGTTCACTTCCGGTGGCTCCGTTTTAAGCCATAACTCTTTGTTTTATTGTCCTTTCAATTTCACCTTACTAGAGTTTATGTTTCCTTAGGAGTCTTTTAAGTTACTTCTGAAATAAGGTAGGATGTAAATAAGTGAAAATAAAACAATCCAATAAACTTTTAAAAGCCCTAGTGTTGGGCACCATTCGAAGAAAAGACCTGCCTTGCAGGGGGCTAGTGTAATGAGCAAGTTATTAATCTCCCTGACCCTTGCTTTCCTCATCTGTAAAATGGGGCAAGTCAGACCTAGCTCACTGCACTGTTGGCGGAGGGGGTGGGGGAGCTAAGTAACGTTAGTTGAAATGGACTCTATTCTTAAGAGACTTGAGTCTGGGGGCACCTGGGTGGCTCAGTTGGTTAAGCATCTGACTTCGGCTCAAGTCACAATCTCACGGTTAATGGGTTCGAGCCCTGTGTTGGGGGTCTGTGTTGACAACTTGGAGCCTGGAGCCTGCTCCAGATTCTGTGTCTCCTTCTCTCTCTGCCCTTCCCCTGCTCTCTCTCTCAAAAATAAGTAAACATGTCAAAAAATTTTTTCATAAAAAAAAACTGAGAGACCTGAGTCTCCCCGATTCTCCTGATAAACGTCACCATCCCTCGATCCTTGCCCTTGAGGACTCTGCCCCAGCATCAACTAGGGAAGTTTTGCCTGCTGCAGCCTCTCCAGCTGCTTCCTTCTACGGGGCATCTGGAGACAGAGAGGATGCGGCCTGCCCTTCCCGCTGCCGTGACCCCACTCACGACGGCGCCCTCCGGGCCTCAGACAGAGGTGTCTGGAGGAAGTATGGCTCCGTCCCCCCCCCTTTACCCCCCTACCGGTGTGCATCCCGGGGCAGAAGAAGTCTCAGCCGGGCGCTGGATAAATGGACTCCAGCACCGGACAAGGACCAGAAGAGGTGGCTTACCAGGTCCACTCCAAGGTGGAGATGTTACATTAGAGCCATGTCCGCAATCCTAAATAGTCCCAAAGAGATACTTATACACCCGTGTTCATGGCAGCGAAACTGGCGGGAGGCAAAATGTGGGAGCAAGCCAAGCGTCCCTCAGCGGATGAACAGATAAAGAAAATGTGGTCTATACATACAACAGGATATTATCGAGCATAAAAAGGAAATTCTGGGGCGCCTGGTTGGCTCAGTCAGTTGAGCGTCTGACTCCTGATTTCGGCTCAGCTCATGATCTGACGGTTTGTGGGATCAAGCCCTGTGCCGGCTCTGCGTTGACAGCATGGAGCCTGCTTGGGATTCTCTCTGTGTCTCTCTCTCTGCCTCTCCCCTGCTCACTGGCTCTCTCGCTCTCTCTCTCTCAAAATAAATAAACTTAAATAAATAAATAAAAATAGGAGCGCCTGGGTGGCTCAGTCTGTTGAGCATCCAACCTCAGCTCGAGTTGTGATCTCATGGTTCATGGATTCGAGCCCCGTGTCAGGCTCTGTGCTGACAGCTCAGAGGCTGGAGCCTGCTTCAGATTCTGTGTCTCCCGCTCTCTCTCCCCCTCCCCTGCTTGTGCTCTGTCTCTCTCTCTCTCTCTCTCTCAAAAATAAATAAACGTTAAAAAAAGTTTACTTAATAATAACAAAAATTTTAAAAAGGAAGGAAGTTCTGCAATCCGCCACAACACGGGTGACCCTTACGGACACCACGCTGAATGAAATAAGCCAGGCACAAAAAGGCAGGTGCTGTACCATCTCGCTTGTATGAGGAACCTAGAGCAGTCGTATTCAGAGACAGGAAGCAGACTGCTGGGTGCCGGGTGCCGGGGGCTCGCGGGAGGCGGAGGAGGAACTGGTGCTTACTGGGGACCGAGTTTCAGTGTGTGAAGAAGAGAAAGCTCCAGAGACAGGCTGCACACTCGCGTCATTGCACCTAACACTACTGTGCTGAACACTACAGATGGTTGTGACGGTCAGTTTCACGTGACGGGTATCTTACCCCAATTAAATAACAACAACAGCTATTTACTGACTGTTACCGGGCAACACCTGCTACAGTAGGTCTGGGGATGCTCACGGTCTCCCTAGGCCTTGAGCCCATCACTGGCTCTGAAGTCCTGCACCGGTTCCAGGCTCACTGACGTCACAGCAGGAGAAGTCACAGGGATATAGGCTTTGGTTCGACCCAAGGAAACACTTCCCAACCACGAGGGCTGTGTTGAAGGTCACCCCTGTGACATGCCCCATAAAAAGTAGGTCGTGTTCCCTTTAACTGCTTCTTTCTCGCTTCTGCTAGCTGGCTTGGCTAATCCCACTCCCACAGCCCACCAGACCCCATCCTGCAGACCCCGATAAAACAGGCAAACAACATGACTCAGCCAAGAGGAACCTAGCGTTCTTGGCTCCCTCCCTATGGCTTAGCTACAAGCTGATTGATAATTAGGGCTTTAAAATCAAACCTCACCGTTCGCTCAGGGCCAGACTTCGGGTTGCTCCCCGCCTGGCCCGTAATAAACACCCCTTCTGGTTGCAGCGTCTTGTAGAGTTCCTTTTATTTCACACTGTAATAGGCTGTCCCCAAGTGAAAGAACAGGCCCTGTGAAGCCCCCAGGCCCCCCATCCCTGGAGGCCTACAAGTGGACGCCGCCGGTTGACCAAGACTCTTTAACGAGGGGGGCGCCCAGGTGGCTCAGCCGGCTGAGCTTCTGACTCTGGATTTTGGCTTGGGTCACGATCTCCCGTTCACGAGTTTGAGCCCAGCATCCGGTTCTATTCAGAGAACAGAGAGCTGCTTGGGATTCTCTCTCTCCCTCTCCTGGTGCCCCTCCCCGGCTTACTCTCTCTCAAAATTAAATAAATAGGGGCGCCTGGGTGGTTCATTCAGTTGAGTGTCCGACTTCGGCTCAGGTCATGATCTCACCGTTCTAAAGTGCGAGCCTCACATCGGACTCTGTGCTGAACACTTGCTCACCCAACTGCCTCCATGTGCATCTGGGGAATCTGAGGCCCAGAGGGGGCGGCCTGCGCCCCAGATCTCCGCACCCCCCGAGCATGTCCACGCCACGATGCCACCGTGTGCTCCCGTGCACCTAACTGCTGTGCCGGCTGCAAATTCTCTCCTAGTCACTGGTGCCGGTGCTGCAGGGAAACAGACTTGATTTCTTTGAAGATGGGCAACAATTCCAACAGCAGGCATCCCGCTTTTAGGGCAGTGCCCACATGGGCTTGCATCCGGGGCGTTCTCCCGGGTGTCCGGTCTGTTGAAAAAGACATCAGATGCATGGACAAACCACAACTACGCGCAGCCCCATGGCCGAGTCTCTCAAATGTGATGAAAGCATCCAGGAGCGAAAGGTTACACTGTGGGGTTCCATTTATGTGCGGCTCAAAAACATCCGAACTCCGGCGTTAGAAGTCAGGATGGTGGACATTCAGGGGGAGGGGGGAGGTTTGCTGGAAGGAGGCATGAAAGGCTTCTGGGAGCTGGGAATGTTCTGTTCTTGATCTGGACTGTTACCTTGGCTGAACTGGCTTCTGAAAACTTACCGAGCTGTTGACTTACAACAAACAGCTTTTGTTCTCAATAAAAAGTTTTTAAAACGACGGCAGGTATCGGAATCCCCCGTTAGGCAGCGGACAACAGGAAAGCCATCTCAACAGACCTGAGATGCTGTTGAACCGAGAGTCCCCACCCCGTGACCAGCACTTTCATTTCTATCAATTTATCCCGAGGAAATGATCTGAAACACAAAGATGGATGTACAAAGGCATTTCGCCAAAGCAGGTCACACATCTGGAAATACACGCAGCGCACACACACCCCAAAGGGAAACAGCGAACGATCCAAGTGCCCCGTGGGGGCTGGAGCCAGCAGTGGACGGATGAGCAGCCTCAGGTGCCCGAGGAAAAGCCAGGGATGAAGCAGACCGACGCCTCGCTGGGCTGGACTTACCTCCCCTCTACTTTTCTTTTTTTTTGTACATTCTCTGAACTAAGGATGCATCACTTGTGCGGTTTGGAAGGAAAGGACAGAAATCTTCCTCCTCCCAGCCACCCCGCCCCCAGTACAGGAAGGCAGACCCCGGCTGCGGGCAAAGGGCAGCCGCAGGGAAACAGGCCTCAGGCTGCTTTCCTGGAAATCGAGGGAGGCCCCCCGCCTTCTCTGTGGAGGGGGGCATGGAGGAAGGGGCAGGGCTGTGGCCTGGCCCCGGGAAGCCCGTCTCCTCTGAGTTCTAGAGCTTCAGAAGGTACGGCGTTATGCCTCCCAGGTAGAGAGGGGCTCACCAACGGGGGCTGACTCTTCCCAGACGGGGCTCCTCACGACCAGGCTGGGGCCATGCCTGGGCTCTGGGCACTACAATGGAAGGGACCCTCAGACTCAGGTTTTGTCCTTCCTCTGCCGCCCCACCGAAGGGAGGGTGGCCCGGCTGCCCTGTGCCTGCCTTGCCAGGAGGGGAGACTGGGCTCCCGTGGGCAGACAGCTCTCCAGGATCAGGTTTCCACCCCGTTATTTAAAGTCTGGCTCCCGGCTCCTGGCTCCTGGCGGGCGGGCAGGGGCAGCCGCCGCCTGCGTGACTAGGATGAGAAATCACAGTCCCGCCTCGGGCCTGCGTGCCTATGGCAACTGGTGTGGTGGCCTTGGAGACTAATCGCCAGGCTGCCAGCCCCCAGGGGCCTCTCCAGGCGGGGCCCCTGCTCCGCTTGGCTGGGAAGGAGTCCAACCCCTCTCCCAGCAGAGGACAGAGCATCTGACCTTGCAGGGGAGACCCTGGCCAGGCGCAAAACATACCAATACCCCTGGCCACAGCCCCTGTCACATGTCCCCCATCACAGTCACACAAGGGGGATGTGGCCACCATGCATATCCACCACCGTCACACTTCATTCTGCACCACATGGGACCCACAGCAGGTGCTCCCGCCGGTGAGTGTTGCAGGACACAGACAACAAAATGGGCTACTAAGGGGGAAAAAAAAAAGATTAAAATGTGGTGATACAGGGGTTCCTGCAGGGTGGCTCAGTCTGTTAGGCGTCCAACTCTTGATTTCGGCTCAGGTCATGATCTCGCAGTTTGTGGGTTCGAGCCCCATGCTGGGCTCTGCGCTGACAGTGCAGAGCCTGCTTGGGAGTCTCTCTCTCCCCTTCTCACTTTGCCTCTCCCCTACTCGCTATCTCTCAAAATAAACCTATTAAATGAAACATTAAAAAAAAAAACCATGGTGATACATCTTGATTTGAGTGGTGGGTACCCAGATGTATACCCAGGTAAAAACTCATCATGCTAGATGCTTAAGAATTATGCATTTTACTGCAAGTTATACTTTAAAGATAAAAATAAGCGGAACACCCGAGTGGCTCAGTTAGTTCAGTGTCCAACGTCGGCTCAGGTCATGATCTCACCGTTCTAAAGTTCGAGTTCCACGTCAGGCTCTGTGCTGACAGCTCAGATTCTGTGTCTCCCTCTCTCTCTTGCCCCTCTCCTGCTCACCCTTTGTCTCTCTGTCTCTCAAAAATAACAAACATTAAAACAGCAACAAGAAAAAGGTAAAAAGAAGTGACATGCAAGCGGCACAGGCTAGTGGTGGGGAAGTCAGGGAGGCTCCCCTGAAGAGGTGACATGAGTGGAATGTCATGCCATGGGGCAGCAGGGCAGGGACAGAGCCAGGGGAGCCATGCCCAAGCACTGCTCATCTGTAAGGGGTGACCATCCTGCCCCCCACCCTGCCCACCTCCCCGGAAATAAATGCTGAGCAAATATGTCAAGACCCGTCTGAAGGGGTGCCAAATCACTGGCTGCCCGGGAAACCCACCAGCCCAGCCGCCCACATGTCTCGTCTCATTGGGCCGGAACAGGGTGGGGGTGGGGAGGGGCCTGCCCTGCCTGGCAGGATCCTTCTTCCAGGTCAGGGCAGGAAGCAGTGGGCCAAGAGACAGGCTCAGCCATGGGGGCTGGGTCAAGGACCTTAGAAGGCCATCATTCGGAGGGCAGGAGCCACTGAGGAGTCTGGAGCAGGGGCGCGATGTGGTTAGTTGCAAGGAACCTGGCAGCATTTGGCAGATTTGGATCCGGAGCCGGGAAGCCAGGACTCCCCAAGCTTCTGCAATGGCCCAAGCCAGAGGTGGCCAGGCCTGAGGTCGAGGGCAGCAGCAGGACGCAGGACAGGGTGGCTGGGACCGAGGAAATGGCAGGGATCTGCGACAGTGTGGATGAGGGAGTCCTGGGCGGCGGCCCTAGGAGCGATGCCGGCGTTTCTGATTCTGACGATGGCGTGGGTGATGGTGCCCCTGGCTCAGCAGGGAACAAAAAGGGCAGAGCCTCTAGTCAGGAGAGCCACCTGTAGCCAATCAGGGGCTGGAGGCTAGGTGGGGGGCTCTGGGCTAAAGGGGCAAGATCTGAGAAACTGGGAGGGAAACTGAGGACGAGGGGGAGTTGAAGAATCAGGGGAGGGAGAAGCGTGGGAAATCACAGGTCTGGTGGCCTGTCAAGGGGCCTCCAGGAGCACAAGGGCTGGGGTGGCACCCCAGGCAGGCAGGGAACTGATGCAGAGGGCCCCAGGCGATGAGAAGATCAGAACCAACGGGGTCGGATGGACACACTCCCAGGTCCTTCCACATGGATCTCGGGGCCGAGCCAGGAGCCTCTCCTCCCCGGCCCTCTGTTGGTCTAGGAAGACGAAGGGTCCACACCCGGTGGGGGCTTCATTCTATTAAAAGGGGCAGTGTGTGCAGGACCAGGGAGGGAAGCCTCCCCCCCGCAGTCCAGGGAGGTGTGCTTGTGGCGAGCAGGAATTTTATTTTGTTCATGGCTGTGCCCCAGAACCAGGCACAAACTAGAGGGGGAACCAGAACAGGAAGCTTAGCCAAACGACTGTCCTTGCCTGCCACAGCCCCCCTACCCCCGGCACTTCTAGCCCGCCACACAGGGTCCCCTGGCTCCCCTGTCCGCACCAGGCTGACCCCTCAGCCCGAGGAGCCAGAGAAATGGAGGGGCTTGGGGGTCAACCCAAGCCGGGCTCAAGTCCCGACCCAGCTCCCACCAGCCTGTGACGTCAATGGAGGCAGACGCGCCAGGCCTGAGTTTCCTCGGGAGTAAACCGGGGCCACCCATTCTGCCGCTCTCAACATTTTGAGGAGGGCGCAGCTGACATGGGAAAAGGGACTGGCACGGGGCCAGAGATCACAGGTGCTCATTAAGACCCGGCAGGGACGATGCTGACATCACTGCTCCCATCAACTCTGGCTTGGCTCATGTAGGTCTGATAGGCAGCGCATGGTCACTTCAGTTCCCCCAACACGAGGGGACCCTGGATGGGAAACGCAGGTCCGGCGTGCAGCTGAGTGTCAGGGGACCCCGGCACCCTGTCCCCTGGTTCTGGGTGGCCCCCCGCCGGTCAGTGCAGGGGGCGGGGCCGGGGGCTAAGCATGTGTGAAGCCTCTGCCGCTTGTCAAGGCTGGGTGTCAGAACCCATGGGAAGGAGCCAGCGCTGGGGCGGCGCCAGCCCCTGGGGCGATCAGGTCTCCCGGGAGCCCCCCCTGCCAGACGTAAACAGGCCTTCTCAGAAGATGAGCAACGGGGATGAGGAGCATCAGGCCCTTTCTTGTCCGGAATAGGCTGGGCGGAAAAAAGCTAATCGCGGTGGGTGATCTAATCCCAGGGTGCTGGCTCACAAGCTCCCACCCCAGCCAGCCCTCCTGAGCCTCCCCCGCGGCGGGCTATACCACGTGACCCAGTCCAATGGGAGCTTGGGGGAGGTCTCAGGTAAGGCCACGCCCAGCTGCAGGCTGCGGATAGGGGGACCTGGCTTCTAACTCCAGACACCACCCCTAAGGGGGCCTCATCTGCTGCTACGGAAATTGAGAAGTCAGGCGCAAAGTTCTCCGAGGACCTTCCCCTCCGCCCCACGTGGAAGGTCCGTCGCGCCCCTGCCCCTCGCGTCTGGCCTCCACAGTCGGAGATCCACAGCAGGGCAGTCACCGCGGCCACCCTGCTCCAGACCCCACCCCTCTTATGCCCTCGCTTTTAAATCCCAACTTCCTGCCACTTCCTGTAGGACTCCCCCCCCCATTCCAGGGGCTCCCTAACCCCAGCCTGGGCCCGCGCACCCCCATGGACATCACACCCATCTGCTGGATGCGTGGGGCACAAATTCGGCGCAGGGGAATCTCACTGCATCTGTGCGCCCCAGACCCGGAACTGGGGGTAAATCAGGCCCAATCTATGCGCCTGGAGCTCCCACGTCGGGGAAACAGAAGCTGGAAGTTACAAATGGTGACCTCACACAAGAGAGGGGGTTCAGATGTCCGTTCCTCGGGTATCTGTCAGACACACTGAGCGCCTGCCTCTCCAGGCCTGCTAGCTGTCTGTGCTCGCACACCACTGGCTAATGCCAACGGCGCCCTGCCCCCTCCATCCCTCCTACTCAGGTCCCCAGCAGTCTGTCCTGGGGCACCTAGTGAAGTCTCTGCACTCTTGATAATGACCCCTGGGGGGTGACACACTTTATTTTGTGGCTGGAGGGTCACAGGTGCGAACAAGCGGGTGCACCAACGCCCCCCACCCCATTACACATTTCATGCTGATGCTCCAGCACCACAGGAGAGAAGCAGGATGGGAGGACGGGACAGGGGCCAAAATCCATCGCACGCTGGACAACGGACGCACAAGTGTAGGTGACCTTCCTATGATTATGCAAGAACCGTGGGGGGGCCAGGACTCCATGGCAATGTTCACACTCCGCTCCCCAGCCCTCCCCTGGCAAAGCACACATGGCTCATATATAAACAGTCATGACAGCCCTGGTCACCACTCCCTCACTTGGGTGAGGAGAGCCTGGCCACCCCGATCCACAGGGACGACCCAGGCCCATCTGAAGCTCTGGCCAGGTGGCATGACTCCACAGAGGGATCCCTGCCTGCCTCCCCTTCTCTCCCAACCCTGGGGATGGGAAGGCCTGGAGGAGCCTCACCCAGGCCTATGCCATCCCCTCCCAAGAGCCCAATGACCAATGACATAAGACTGAGTCTCAGGAGTGTGCACAGGGCCAGTCCTCGTGAGATTGGGTCTAGCCAAGGCTGTGCCAATCTAGTGGCTGTGTGATGCTGGGCAACTTGCTTCCCCTCTCTGGGCCTCAGTCTCTGCCTCCAATAAAGACAGACATCCATAGCACTCCGCCCTTCCTCCCGAAGAAAGCAGTGGGGGGAGGGGGGGGGTGAAAGCAAGACCCAACAGAGCCTTTTGATCCAACTCCTACTACCATGGCTCTGGGCCTAGCTGAACCCCATGTCACATTACGGCCATCATTACCATCAGCAGCCATGTGATTGCCCAGGGCTGTGCCATTAGCATCCTTTCAATGGCCTGCAGCAATCCTACAGCACAGTGGTACCCTTCCCGTTGGACACACGAAGGCATGGATGCTCAGAAAGGCTGAGTAACTTGCCCAAGGTCACACAGCCAGAAGAGTCAGGGGCCGGCTCAAAGCAAAGTCTGCTAGAAGGAGCAAACAGGCCCCTGACGATGTCCCCCAGGCAGCCCCGGCACGGCTCACTGCCCAGTGACTGGCTTTTTTCTGCCTCTCCCAGAGGGGGAGAGGCTTCAGAAGAGGGGCCAGGCTTTCTGTCTGGGGTCACAGTGAGCTTCAAGGAGGGCTTCCTAGAGGCAGGAAGGCTCCTGAAAACCAGAAGGGACCCCCACGGTACGGAGATATCATTTTTGGAGCTAAACACAGAGCAGAGGGCCCAGGAAAGGGTCCCGTGTTGCTAAGATCACAGGCCTTCCGGCATGGTGGGGGGTAAGAGACAGCACAGCAGAATTCCAGGAACTGCCTGCCCTCCACACAGACCTGGGGCTCTAGGTTGCCCGGTCTGCCCCCAGCCCCCACCACCCATCCATAGCAGCAGATACAGAGCCAAAACAAAACAGAACAAAACAAAAAAAACAGGAGCAGGCAGACACTGGCTTCCTGGCCCAGAAGGAGCCCCTTCTGAAGCCTGGGATGAGAAAGTCAGTCAGCTTCCAAAGCTGTGTCCCCGCAGGGATGCAGGTCGGCGGGGAGGGGGGCGCCCAGGCCCTACTCCTGGCATCCTCATGCCTGCATCCAGGGCACCCACTTGCCTTCCAAGGCCTGCAGCCTAAACGCTCTTCGGGGGGCTGACGTAGCTCTGAACTGGCTCCCTGAGAGGGGGTGGCAGGAACCTGGACATGAGCCAGCTCCAGCCCTGGGCCTGCCCCACCCCCACCCCCACAGGGGACTGCAGACCGCTTGCACCTCGAGGGTGGTCTCGGCCCACACGGCAGTGGCTCAAGGTCAACGCCGGGATAAACCCAGGATCCGCATCACTGAGACTGGGTCCACCTGTCCCTCCAAAGAGGGCTGCCACCCAAGATATCCCACCGGCTCCCCATCAGGGTCTCCTGGGGTCTCTCCTTAAGGAGGTCCTCCCTGGCTGTCAGCCCCACGCTGCAGACCACGTCGGCTGGGGTTCACCTGGACACGTAATGGGGCTTCAGGGTTACCCGATGTCATGGGTTTCCAGCACAGAAGCCAGCGCCTGTCCCCACGGGCCACGAGGCACTCCCACACTTGACCGCAGTCAACCACATTCCACCTCCAGCCCGTGAGCAGAAGGTGCAGCCACCTGCACCACCCTGGACCCCCTTCTCTCCTCATTTAGGGTGTTTTAGAGGCCCTGGCCACTCCTACTTCCTTAAACTGACCCATCCTCCTTCACCCCCCACCTTCCACCACAGCCAGACAGGGGAGGCTCCCTGGTCCAAGAATCACCAGATGAGGTTCGGGATCTCGATTCTTACCCACTCTGGAATCAGCCAAGTGCCTTTCCAGCCTTGGCCTCGGTTTCCCCATCTGAAGAGGAAAGGAGGTCAACATATTCTGAGGTCCCTTCCAGCTCCAACAGTTCGTGGCACCCCCACCCAGGAAGCTCAGGAACAGCAGAGCCAGATGGGTGCCCGGGGAGGGTGGCAAGAGGGGGTGCCAGAGGAGCCTTTGGCTCCAGCCCTAGGCATAAGTCACATGAGCCATCCTGAAAGACCCAGGTTCCGTGCATAAGGAGGACTGCACCAACGAAAACAAACGGAATGGTTAGCCCCTACGTGGAGTTAATCCAGAAAGGCCAGTTCCAGGTTCAGGACGGCTTTTGGAAACTGAAGGATAACACACACGGTGAAATTCACACTTTTTGGCATACTGTCCTAGGCGTTTTTACAAACTCGCACACTCCTGTATCCTCCACCACAATCAAGGCACAGGGCAGTCCTGTGCACCCCAAATTCCTCCCTGCCGCCAGCCAACCGCCCCCCCCCACCCCACGCAACTCCAGATCTCCTCTGTCCCTCCAGTTCTGCAGCTTCCAAAATGTCACGGACACACAACAGGACACGGCTTCTTGAGTCTGCCACCTCTCATACAGGCTGCCGCTTCTGTGATTCACCCGTGCCATCTGGATCCAGAGTCTGTATGTTTTTAACGCTGACCGGTCTTCCTCGGCGTGAAGGTGCCCGGTTTGCTTATCCACGCACTGGCTGGACCGCGAGAGGGTGTCCAGTGCGGGGCAATTATGAATAAAGCCACTCTAGCTAGGTCTCTTCTTTGGGATTCTTACGTAACCCTAAGTCTTCATTTCCCTTGGGTAAACACCGAGGAACAGAATTGCCGGGTCATACGGCAAGCCTGTGTCCCGCTGTATAAAAAGCTGCCCCAAATCCACAGAGACACCATTAAGGGTTGTTAGGGAGCTGGGGGTGGGGGGAGTGGGGAGGGACTGCTAATAGGTATGGGGTTTCTTTTTGGGGAGGGTGTGATAAAAATTCTTCTGGAATTAGATAGTGGTACAGTTGCGCAACCTTGTGACTACACTGAAAACCACTAGGTAGAGTATTTTGAAACGGTGAATTTTATGATGCGATTATATGTCATAAAAAATGATAAATAAATAACTGCCAGACTGTTTTTCCAAAAATGGCCATACGGCTTTATACTCCCACCAGCCACGTGAGTCTCAGCTCTAGACCTGGCCAGCTAAAAAAATTTTTTTTAATGTTTATTTATTTTTGAGACAGAGACAGAGTTGCGAACAAGGGAGGGGGAGAGAGAGAGGGAGACACAGAATCTGAAACAGGCTCCAGGCTCTGAGCTGGCTGTCAGCACAGAGCCCGACGCGAGGCTCAAACCCACGAACCGTGAGATCATGACCTGACCCGAAGCTGGACGCTTAACCGACTGAGCCACCCAGGCGCCCCTAGACCTGGCCAGTTTTAACAGCAAGACATTCCATGGCTTGTTCTGGGTTGCGGAGAATAGAGGAGCGAAGGGCCTGAGGCAGGACCTAGTGAGCCCTGGACTACAGGCCTTGTGGGCTGAGCAGAAAGGAGGTCTTTGGATAGAGTCACGAAGGTCTGGCGAGTGACAGACACTGCCCTCTACAAATGGGGTCCTGTAAGGCCCCAGATGGGCAATGGGAACTCTGGTCTGTAGAAGAGCCAGGCACCCATGACCTAAGTCCCCACCCTACATACTGGAGGGCTTCCCATCCCTATTCGTCCTCCTAGAGAAATGAAGATGTCCACACCGGTCTGGGGCACGAGAGGCAAAGCCTGCCCACTGAATTCCCAACCCCCTTCTGCCCCAAGAGGCACGCCTCTTTCTTCCCAGTTCCCTTACACTTAGGGGGTACCACAGGACCAAAGTCCCATCTGCGCAAAACTGAAGAAGCCCATGAGGAGAGCGTGAGTGAAGGCAAAGCTTTTAGAGTGGAAGCATTCTGTCCTAACCCCTTCTCTCCATCTGGACCATGGGTGTGAGGGCTGGAGAGGATGCAGTCATTCTGTGACTGTGAGGCATAAGCATGAAAATAAAATCCAACAAGCTAAATCAAAATCACAAGAGGGGCACCTGGGCAGCTCAGTTAGTTAAGCGTCCAACTTCGGCTCAGGTCATGATCTTGTTGATCATGGGGCTTGCGCTGTCTGCGTGGAGCCTGCTTCAGATCCTCTGTCTCCCTTTCTAGCTCTGTCCTTCCTCCCCCACATAAACAAAAACATTAAAAAAAAAAAATCCCATGAGATAGCACTTCACCCTTACCAGGATGGCTATAATCAAAAAGACAATACCAAGTGTTGGCAAGGATGTGGAAAAACTGGAACCCTCGGACACCGCTGCTGGGAATGTCACGTGGTGCAGCCACTTTGGAAAGCCATCGGGCAGTTCCTCAGGACGTTAAACACAGAACTGCCACTGTGACCCGCAAATTCCATTCCTAGGTGGTTAGCCAATAGAACAGACAGTACAGTGCATACAAAAATCTGTGCACAAGTGTTCACAACAGCCAGAAGGCAGGAATGACCCAAACATCCATCCACCAGTGAATGGATAAGCGAAAGGTGGCCTGGCCACCCAGTGGAATGTTATTTGGCCATTAAGAGGACTGGCACTGTGACACCCGTGTCCCAACTTGGGAACCTTGAAAACGCGACGGGGAGCTTAAGAAGTCAGACGCCAAGGCCACATGTTACAGAGTTCCACTGGCATGAAACACCCAAAACAGGCAAATCTGTGGGGACAGAAAGCGAAACAGTGGGGGGACAAGGGGAGTGGAAGGCTGACAACTCAATGGGTAGGATGTCTTTTTGGGGTGATGAAATGCTCAGAAATGAGGCTGCACAACTCTGCAAACGTATGAACGCACACTTCAGCGTACGCTCTAAAGAAAATACTCTTTTCTAACGTTTCTTTATTTTTGAGAGACACAGAGACAGAGTGTGAGCAGGGGAGGGGCAGAGAGAGTGGGAGACACAGAATCGGAAGCAGGCTCCAGGCTCTGAGTTGTCAGCACAGAGCCCGACGCAGGGCTCGAACCCACAGACTGTGAGATCATGACCCGAGCCGACTTCGGACCCACCCAGGCGCTCCTAAAGAAAGTAGTTTTTGGAAGAACTTAATCCAACAAGCTAGGGAGGCAAAGCAGCAAGCCCCTGAAGGCATTGCTGAGCCCCCATCCCAGCCTCTGACTGCCAACCCACGGCTCTTTCTTGGGAGGAATAAACGCCCTTGTCAAAGCCATTCAAGGTCTTTCTATCACCTGGAGTCCTGACTGATGGACCCGTCCCCCTCGGCCACCTGCAGGGCCTGCACGGGCTCTGTACGCTGGGCAGCCCTTGGGCCAGGCTGGTGGTCGGGATTCAGCTAAATGCCAAGGTATCGGACACGGTCACCACCGGCGGCCCCCAGGAATGCCGCACATGTGTGTGCACGCACAGACACACACACGAGCACACGCACAAGCGTGTGTGTGTCTAAATAGCCCAGGGGATTAACTGTGCTCTCTCCACACACACACCAGCTGCCCTTCACAGAGGGGAAACCCCCCCCAAAGAGGCCTACACCCGGCCCGGGGAGACACGGTGGCCCCCCGTCGCCACCACCCTCCAGATGCCCGAGAGCCACGGCCAGGCTAGAAACAGGGGGGGCGGGGGCGAGCCAGTGAGAATCGGTATCCGAGGGTAGAGAAGGCCCTTGACCTTCCCAGGCCCCACCCTTAGTGCCCCAACACCTAGCTTGCTTCTAACTCCCTTAACAAGTTTGCACTGGATACTGGGTGCCAGGCAGGGTGCTAGGGGGCAGGGGTGGGGAGAGTTAAGGAGCCAATGCCTAGAGCCGTTGGAAGGTGACAGACCAGTCCCAGAGCAGTACCTCACAGCTGATGAGGGCTGTGCTGGGGAAGTTCGGGGGCTGTCGGAACAGAGGGGCACCCAACACAGGCTCGGAAGGGGGCACGCAGAAGGCACCCAGAGGCCAGTGACATCCGAGCTGAGCCCTGCAAGGAAGCATCGGCCCCGGGAAACGGACAGGGAGCGTTAAGTGCATTCCAGGGAGAAGCGACACCACATGGGGAAGCAAGACAGAAGCACGATATGTTCTAGAAACCGAGGAAAGCTCACTGTGCTGGCACAGAAACAGGTGGGGCCTGGCCATGTCTGGTCGGGGAGGGAGGCCATCAGATGAAGGTCCTTCCAGGGACCCAACACCTCGCCGCTTCTGCAGTAAAATCCTTACTTGGCCGCATGTGGCGTCATTCCTGCCTCTGGACCCTTACACCGTCACTTCCCTCCTCAAAATGTCCCCCCCACTCATCCTCCAGGGCCCAGGGAGAAGTCACCTCCTGTGGGCTGCCCTTGGGCATATATCCCGATGGGAAAAGAGGGCTCTCCCAGAACCAACCACAGGGCCACTGCCCCTGGGCAGCCCCAGCCCCAGGGGACAGACCAGCGTTACCCTTGGGGTTTTCCCAGCTTGCAGAAACAGAAACTGAGGCATGGCACACCCCATGCTCCATGAGCAGAGGAGGTAAGAGCAAAGCAGGAAATGATGGCGTCTCCCGTCCTCTCTGGGCACGACCGGGGCTCCCAGCCCCCCACCCGGACGAACGTGCTGATCCTCCCAAGAATACTGCAAAGTAGGGATAAGCATCCTCATTTGTTCAGATGAGGCTCAGAGAGGTAAAGGCAATTGCCTGACGCCACACAGCAGGTCACTGGTTAGAACTGGGACTTGAACCATGTCTGTCTGGCTTCGAAGGCCCTGCTGGCTCCACGGCCCCCTGCTGGGAAGGAGGGAAGCCCCGTGGCAGGAAAGGGAGCCCCAAGGAGGGGCACGCAAGGAAGAGCATCGCCCCCTTGGGCGATGGAACGGGACCGGAGGGGTGATGTGGTAGTCTTCCCCGCCCAGAGGGCTGCACCCCCAGCTGGAAGACAGGGTGTGCACGGGGAAGAGGGGCATCCCCCCCCTCCAAAGGCCCTACCTCTCCCCACCTGGGCCTCTCGGCTGAAAGCCAGCACACCTGAAAAACCAGCTCCTGGATAAACACGAGAGAGACACCAGACTGGCCCAGTCCTAAGACCCCCCTGGAGCCCGCCAGGACCACCTCGGAGCTGGCAGTCCTAAGACCCCCCCAGAGCACCTGGGAGCCACCCAGGAGCACCCCAGGGCCCTTCTGTATGGGTCTAGCCTGCCACAGTCCTTCCTGACTTCCCACCGAGGATGGCTCAAGGGTTGGACTGAGGGGTGCAGGCTTTGAGACCAGGCGGGGGAGTCGGCGGGGGGGGGGGGGAAGGGAGAGGGGAGGAGGAAGAAGGCAGGGGAGTGGGCCCGGGGGCAGCCAGGCTCATCAGGAAAAGTAAATGACTTGCTTACAAAAAAACACACTTGAAACCCATCAAATCTCTCAAGACGCACAGGCAGGCCACGTCAGACCCCACCATTCCTGACGCCAGCTGCAACCCTACCAGGTATTGCCCACCCCCCCCTCAGATGGTCAAACTGAGGCCCGGCTGATCTGGCAGCCTTCCAAAGTACACGCGGCAGGGGCAGATGGCAAAGCTGCAATTGGCCTGACCAGAACCTTCTGGGGCGAACCCAAACCCCAGGACTGCCCGTGCAAGTGTTCAGGACACACAATTTTACTTAGGACCCTGACAGCTACTGTGGATACATGTGGCCCTGCTCTGGCTCAAGAGGGGACCCCAGGGAACCAGAGACCCGCATACCCCCCCCCACAACCTCCTCCTCCTTCAGCATCCCCCATACCCTCTAGGGCTCTGCAGAGGCCCCCCGGGCTGGGGGAAACACAGCAAAGCCCCTCACTGGCCCTCCTGTTCACAGACAACCAAATCAAAGCACAGAGATGAGAAGTCACTTGCCTGAGGTCATACAGCCCCCTTCTATGTGACCCTAAATCACACTCCTGACCCTCCTCCCTCTCCCAACAAGCCCTGTCCTTGTTTCAGGAAAACACAGAAGTTCTACGCCAGGCTCCAGGGCTGCAGGAGGGCAGACCTGGGATGCACTGCCAGGGACCCCGGGACTCTGGGGAGGGGGACACCGGGGAGCGGGCGCACGGAGATGGGTGAGATGCCGCAGGGCGCACAGGGCTCCCCGCCCTCCAGGCCCTCACTCGAGCTCCAGCTGCCCCGGCCCCGGAGCATCACTGTCCCCGGAGTCCACCTGCCCAGCAGAGAGCGGCCACGGGCAGGTGTAATTTCATCGGGGACTCGCAGGCTGTGAGTCACCAGAAACGGGAGGATGAAATTCTAGGCTGTGCGGACAGAGGTGTGCACCTTTCTTGGCTCAGGACCAGCACTCAAAGGGGGTGGGGATGGGGTGCAGGCAGTGCCCTTGTGGAAATGGGCAAAGGCACCCACCTTCTCTGGGTGGTCCCAGGCAGGGCTCTGCAGACCCCAAGGGCTGAACCGCCACCAGCACGGGGCGGGTGGGGCTGTGTGGCACATTCATACAGCGGCATGTCCCTCAGGGACCAAAAGGAAGCAGATTCTGGTAAGCCCGGCTCTAAGAAGCCAGACCCGGGCTGCAAACTGAGTGATCGCATTTACGTGCCGTTATGGAAAACGCAGAAAGACAGATAGAAAAACACACAGCGGTTTAAAAAGAAAGAAAGAAAGAAAGAACGAAAGGAAAGAAAAAGAAAGAAAACACACAGCAGTTGCCAGGAGCTGGGGGAAGGTGAGGGGCTGGCTGCAGATGAGCCTGAGGGACCTTTAAGGGACGACGGAATGTTCCACGTCTTGACAGGGGCCGGGCTGCGTGAACGCGTAAGATGGCCAAACCCTTAGAAGGCACACTTAGGACGAGCATTTCGGTGGACATCCCTCATCCTTCACCAAAACACACAACCACCCATGGGTGAGCCCTTCCTACATGCGGGCCTCGGGCTGGATGCCGGGACCAGAGACTGCAGACCTGGGGCATCTGTAAGTTTCTCACTGGCCGGCGGAGTGACAGACAGACAGATGGACAGATAATATAGGCTCCCTTACATGGTGGTTCTGCCAGAAGCCATAAAAGGTACCTTGAGACCCTGCCCACCGCCCCCCCCCACCCCAGGTCCCAATCAGCAGACGGGCCTGGCCCTGTCCGAGCCTCCAGGGCAGGAGCCTGAGGCCCTCTATCCCCAACTACACAGCCTTGCTGGGCATCTTCGGGCTACCCAAGCCCAACGGCCCCGGGCCAGGACCACTTCCCTCTGGCTTCCCACATGGTCTCCACTCCAGGCTGGGTCACTAGGGTGACCCTCATATCCCATGTTCTGGAAGCTTCCCCTGCCCAGCCACAGTGCCCGAGGCTCAGGCAGGAGAAGGGGTCTCCTCTCCACGTTACGTACGAGCACATAACCCAGGCTTGGGGGAAAAGGACATGGTACACAGGACCCTGCCCCACATTCCAGGGGCGTCACCACAGAGGCTGGGACTGCGCCGGATGGCTGTGTGCCAATGCTGCTACTGTCACGGGGGCATCCCTCACGGGGGCATCCCTCGAGGCACTGCCCCTCACCGCCTGTGACCCAGCCCAGTGAAGACCCTCCCTCACCAGGGGCCCCAGAGACACGATCGTCAGAGAAATGGCCTCCCAGCGCTCAGGCCTGGCTCTGAACCTTGACGACAAACCCTAACTCGGGTGTCCGATACGGTGTCCCCAGCAATTCCCTTCCCCTCTACCCCCAACCACAGTGGCACAGAAGGCTCTGAAAATCAGGGCTTCCCAGAGCGGGGATCCTAGAGTCTCCACACCAGCCAAGCTTAACCCTGAGACCACAGACTAGAGGAAGCCGGGCCCAGGTAACTGGAGTGGGCGCTGCCTGACTGACACTCATCCGGCCCATCCCCTGGAGCTCTGGCTGGAGCCCTGACCCCACCTCCAGGCCCCCATCACTCCCTGAGCCTGTGCCCAGTCCCCGAGAGCCCCACTGCCCAGAGGTCACAGCTGCCGGGCTGCCGGATAAAATACGAGACCCCCGGTTCAGCTCCAGCTGAACAAACAAGCAAGTCTTTCGTGTAAGTTACATCCTCAATCCCGCATTATCCGTGGCTTATCCGAAATCCAAATTTAACTGGGCATCCCTATTTTTATTAGCCAGACCTGGCAACCAGAAGCAGGTGGTCCTGAAGGAAGGAGACAGGTGGGCACATGAATAGCTCTGGGTTGGGCAGGCTCAGCCCCGGACCAAGAGGAAGAGTGCCGGGAACAAGAGCTCGGCCTGAGGCGCACCGACCACTCGTCCCCAGCCCGGGCAGGGACAAAGTTCAGGAAACCTAGCTCACCACAAAGCGAACAAGGGCTCGGCCCCTTGCGGCGCCCTCTGCCGGGGCTCTGAGCCCCTCTGCTGCCATCAACCCACAGCACGGAACCTGACGTGACAGTAGCTACCCTGGGGGAGCATGAGGGTCCCAGGGTCCCAGCCCGACACAGCTGCAAATGAAGGGCCTGGGAGCCCAGTGAGGGAGCGGGCTCCCCTTGGGTCCCACCTGGACACCCCAACACCTACGCACATTAGTCTCCACTGTCATCCTGTCACCAAAGGCGCGGGGTGGGGGGGGGGGCGCGGGGCGTGCACATCTCATTGCTTCTTCTAACCAGTTTCATCTCTTCTCCAGTTGTCCCACATAAAATAATCCTTCCAATACTCCGCCTCTGCTTATGAATTAATTCCTGCTGGGAATTCCCTTGCAGCTGCCCCAAGGGTCTGCGTCTCTTGGGCCCCACACCCTCCTGGAAGGTTCCGAGCCCCTGGCCCGGAGTCCTGCTCTGCTCCCTGGCGTTTGTGAATTCACCCTGAAAGTCACGTTCTCGGGTGTACCCTGAGGCCGCCGCAGGCCCACGGAGCTGGGCACCCATTCTTGCTTGTCCCAGAAAGCCTGGCTGTAAGGCATTAAAGAGACGCCCACAAACAGCCAAGAGGACCGAGAAGCAGGACAGAGGATGTTCAGGGAGCAGAGCCCCAGGCTAAGTTTGAGGGGAAGACACAGGATGGGTTAGTGGGGAGAGGGGAGCCCCAAGATGACTGGGAGGGAGGAGCTCAGGGCAGGGAGGGGGCAGGGACTCTGGGACTCTCACTCTGGTGGGGGATCTTCCCCAGAGATGGGGATTCAGGAATAAGAAGAGAGGCTGCTTAGCAATATGGGCCCAGTCTCTAAAGCCAGACTTCATTCCTTCCTTCCTTCCTTCGAGCAACCATATCAAAAGCAAGCCCCGGTCCCTGCCCTGCCCTTTGTGCAATTGGAAAGACAGATGTAGAGCCCGAGTGAGATCGACGTTGGGACAGAGGAAGGACGGGACGTCACGGGGGACACAGAAGTAGCACCTTGGCCAGCCCTGGGATTCCAGCCCGAGGACATGACAGCCAGTGTAGTCCTCACAGAGAGGAGACAGACAATCACCCCTGTCCCCGACTCCAGCCAGGTAGGGCCACCAAAGGGTCTCTCACCCCTCAGAGGAAGGATGGGAAGAACCTCCCAGGGAAAAAGAACAGGGCGTTCAAGAAAAACAAGGACTCAATGACCCAGTCGAGGAGGCAGTGGACGGATACGTGCCGAAGCAGATGAACCAGACGCAACCCAGCGTGGGGACGGACCAGGCGATGTGGTCCGTGGCTCCAAGGTCACAGTTTTAGGATACGAATGTCCCCTGACGGTGTCACCCACCGCATCACCCCAAGCGCCTCACCCGGGGTTTCCGACCACGCCAGGCTGCTGCCAAGCCGTGCAGGCCCTGGTCGCTGGGGACAGGCTGTGAGGAGAGTGGCCTGCAATACACTGTCATTACGTCTGCCTTTCCCACTACTTCCAAGCATCCAACACCAACAACCACCACTGTGTGGCAAGGCGAGCCTGGCTCTGGGAGAGACTGCCCCCAGAGAACAGATAAAAAGTGTCCGTGATGAGCACACTGCACATAAATGACCCTTCCTCCAGCACCCAGTCCTCTTAAGTAGGTTAAGCGGGCCCCGAAAAGGCGGTTGTTAAGATCCAGTTTTGCCACCCTCGGCCCAGGTCTCCCACATTTTACCTATTTGTTTTTTAAAGCTTATCTATTTATTTTGAAAGAGACAAAGTACACAAGCAGAGGAAGGACAGAGAGAGAGGCAGAGGGAGAGAATCCCAAGCAGGCTCCGTGCCGTGAGCTCAGAGCCCCATGGGGGGCTAGAAACCCTCAAACCAAGAGATCGTGACCTGAGCCAAAATCAGGAGTCCCGACGCTTCACAGACTGAGCTGCCCAGGTGCCCCTCCCACATCTTAACTATGCCGGCAACGTGTGGCCATGGAGTTCCAACCTTTGCTTGTTTCCTCCGCTGGAGGCCTCTGGGACCCTCTGAGTCAGAGCCTCAACTTTCTAGGTCACTCTCAGAGCGGGCTGCAGAATGAGGTGTGGTCTTAAGCTTCCCACATCCCAAAAGCAGGTCAGGGGTTCTGACATCCTGTCACCTTGGAGTCAGGTCCATCCCCTGGTCCAGTGATCACTGTTCAGAAGGGGTCGGAATCTCCCTCATACCCTCCTGCGCTCCCGCAATCAGTGGCTCGTGATGGACACCAGACCAACCCCCTCTCGGCCACCCCTGCGCCCAGACCTTCCCTGCCAGCAGCCAGCGGCCACCAGCCTCCCAGCCAGTGCTACCTCCTGCTCCGAATAAATAATCAATGCCGGTGCCCTTTCCCTTTGGGAATGACACTGCTGAAATAAACGGCTGCTTGGAAGGCACGTCCCAAGCCCCAAGGACCCGAGCAGGGCTATGAAGCACGCAGTCCCAGCCCGGGGGCCACCAGGAGGGCAGAGCAGCTCCTGGCCGCCCCTTCCTTCCACTGTGAGCAGCAAGGGAAGGCCCTGCCAGCGCCCACTCCTCTGTCCACACCTGCCCCTCACCCCAGCTGCCAGGCTCAGGGCAATGCCAGGCAGCCCCACGCCCCACATCACCAGGACCCTACTCCACCAAGTGCCTGGCACAGAGACCTGGCATGCTGAGTTGGCTCACTTCGGCGGTGATGGGGGACACGGGCACCTCCCCCCACCCAGGTCCGGTCCTCGAAGGTTAGGTCACATGGCTTGATGTCCAGGAGGGGCAGAACTCTCAGCTGCAAAGTCCCCCTCTGCCCTGGGCCCAGGCCAGGGCATCGTCCCTGTCCCTGGCCACAGGCTGGGGCTGGAGCCCAGGAGAAGCATCAAGCCCATCGTCTGGAGGGACTCAGGATGGGCGGTGGGCACACAGGCCTCCCTGCCCCCGTGTGCGGGAACTCAGAGACCGCCCATAAGCGGGGCACCCCCAACTTGCTCCTCTGAATGCTTTGTGGCCCCCACCGCCACCCTCCCCTCCAGAGGCTTAGCTGCCACCACTCAGGCCAGCCCCCTCCCCGGGGTACCCCAACAGGAACCACTGTGCGGGGCAGTCCTCGCTGTGTCAGACTCAGCCTGCGAGTGGGGGGTACCGGCCAGGAGATGGTCCAGCCCGAGGAAGGCAGAGGTGGGGGGGGCGGGGACCCGCGGCCTTCCCAGCCCCCTCTGCTCCCACACTGGCGCCCGCCGCCTCGGGCAGCACGACTGACCTCATTCGCTAACTGCAGCAGCCTGCGGGCGCCAGCCGCCCGCCCAGGGCGCCCCCCACCTCCGGAAGGGCCAGGGGTGGGGGGTGTGTGACAGCTCCCGGCTCCTACCCCCTCTCGGCAGGTGGGGGCGGCCGGCCCTCCCCTCCCCCCCGCCACCCCGGCCCGAATTATAATCCCAGTCACGTGCCTCCCAAGGCACCCAAAAGCCGGACCCAGATTCTGGAACACCTTGAGGGGGAGGGGCGGGGGCCGCGGGGGTGGGAGGAGAAGGGGAGAAGGGCCTCGGCGCCCGCCCCCCCCGCAAAAGTTTCTCCTACCTTGGAGGATCCCCAAGCGCTCCTGCCAGCGGCGCCCCGGCCCCGGCCCGCGGCCAGGACTCAGCCTCCTGCCGCTGCCTCCTTAATTAATCCGGGAGAATGGGGGAAGGCGCGGCGGAGGGAGGCGCGGCGCGGCGCGGCGCGGCGGGGGGGCGGGGGGCGCGGGGCGCGGGGCGCCGGCCGGGGAGGGGCCGCGGCGGGGGCTCTCGGGCCGGCCGGGGGGCTGGCGCTCGGCGGCCCCCACCCCCGGCGCGGGCTGCGGCGGAGGGCGGGGCGCGGCGCGGGGAGCGGAGCCGAGAGCGGGAGCGCAGGGAGGCTCTTTGTTCTGTAATCCCAGTAAGATTGCCAGCCATTCGCCCCGGCCCTAATCCCAGCCCCGCGCAACACCACCCTCCATTGGCTGCCATTTACATACGGGATTAGCCCGCCCGGCCCGCCCCGCGCCCCGGCCTGGGCACCGCGGGGGGAGCGCCGCGCCCCCGCCCCGCCCCCGGCGCCCCGAGCGCGCGCGCTGCCCCAGCGCCCGCCGCCAGGGGGGCCTGCGGGAGGGGGCGCCTGCGGCCTCGGCGCCCCCTGGCTGCCCGGCGACGCCCCTCCATTTCCCCCCAGCGCCCTGTGAGGGACGGATTAGGAAGCCCGGGGCGCGGGGTGCGGGGGGAATGGGAGGCCCGGAGCGCAGGGTCAAGGTCATTCGACCGACGCCGGGAGACACCCGGGAGCTGAGGGCCGGCGCCCTGCGCGGCGGCGGCTGGAAAAACCGAAGTCTTCAGCTGGCTGGTCACTCCCACCTTGCCCAGGTTAGCTTCCGGTGGCCGGTCCAGGTACCTCTTTCAGCCTTTGTCCCTGGGGATGTGAAGGAAAGCAGTGGCCTGCCCAAGGTCGCAGCAGCTCCAGCTGGAGGCTCCAAGGCCCATCTTGCCTGGGCAGTCCTCCTTCTGATCCCCCACTCAGGCGTTTGCCACCCCCTTCCCCTACCATACCCGCCGTCCTATGGAATCAGGAGCACACCTCCCATCCTCTCCCAAGCCTAAGCTGTGCATTTTCATTCAGCACAGGGAGTGGTGCCCTGAGCCGGGTGCTGCGCCCTTGCTATGCTGGGCACTCCTGGGAGGGACACGAGCCAGGCAGGCCCCGACCCCAGGGAGCTTCTGGCCTAGATGGAGAGAGCCAGCTGGAGAGTGAGAACCTTCGAGGTCCCAGCAAAGCCCATGGAGTCTTCCCAGCCTCCTTGGGGCCCTGCCGGGCACACAGCAGGCACTTGGTAAAGGATAAACTTGGCTGAGCAGGTCTAGCCCACAAGCTCTTCAGACAGAGCTCCTCCTAGACAGGCCAGGTCCCCAGTGCCCAGCACAGGGCCAAGCCCAGAGGGGCCCCTGGTGCCCACTGAATGCCTTGCCCACGGTGTTGGCCAGAGCAGTGGGGTTGGGGAATGAGGCCACAGAACCCCCCTTCATCACACACTGCCTTTTGCCCTCTCAGGGGTACCTCCCTGTCCCCCTCATCACCAGGAAGCCTGGGGGACATCTTGACACCCTGTCTGTGTGGCCCCCCTCAGGCCCGCATCACCACCTAAGTTCTGGACCTGGTGTGGCAACATCAGTGAAGGGAAGAGCAAGGATCTAGAGACCACACGGGTTCAAATCCTGGCTCTTCCTCTTACCACCGTGTGACCTTGGGCAAGGCAGTTCATGTCTGCACCCCCATTTCCCCTTTCCTGCAGTCTCATAGCAAACCTCTGCATGCCTTGAAGGTGGAGGACAGCAAGGGCGGGCCCTCTTTTAAAGTGTCACTAAGCCCATGGGGGGCACCTTGTATTGGTCTCATTTTACAGTGAGGGCGGGTGACTTGCTTAGGGATGTCCAGCATGTGCATGGCGTGGCCGGGACTGTCTCCATCGCCCAGGTTCAGCCTGCTGGTCCATCCATCCCAACTGCAAGAGCAGTGAGGCGTGGCCTCAACGGGTCCAGCTGGGGCAAGCTGGTCCCAGGAAGGGCTGGCTGGCTGGGCTGTTGGTTTCTAGGGAGAATGCTTTCCAGACCCCCAAGTCCTGGGGCAGAGTGCCAAGAAGCCTGTGTGCCCTAGGGCCTGGAGGAGCGGAAAGGCCTCCTGGGGAGGGAGGACCAGTGTGTGCTCAGTACCGCCCTCTGCAGGTGGAATCCAGAGCAGCAATAATGCGATCGGAGTGCTGTGGGTGATGCCCCCTTGCAGCCTCTGGGCCGTCTTCCACATCCAGCCAGCCAGTCTGACCCCACCCTTGCCCATGCAGACTGGGAGCAGTGTGGCGCAGCAGAAGGTCTTGACCCAGCCTGCCCTGCTGCGTGTGACTAGGATAGAACTCCTGGCTTCACATTCATTAACTGTATGTCCTAAGCCAAGGCCATTGACCTCTCTGGACCTCAGCTTCCTCATCTGTAATATAGAGCCAAGATAGTCCCGTCTCTGTACATGTGACAACAGGGAAAATGCTTAGTGTTGTGCCTGCTGGGTAGTTGGGTCTCGACAGAGGGTAGTTCTCAAGTTTTTAATTTGTTGGCTTCACTCAGAGTCTGTGGTTGAACTGGTCTTCCTGAGGGGGTGAGGAATCCAAGGACAAGGTCAGGGACATTCCTTTCTGTCATGTTCAGTTCCTTCCCCGGAGAAGGACAGCAGAAGCTCCCGCGGCCAGGAGGGGAGTTTGGTCAAGAGAAGTCCTTGCTGGTAGCTACTCCCCACCGGTCCTCCACAGATGTGGAAACTGAGGCTGTTCTCACCGCCTTCCCTTCCATGACGTCAGAGCCACAGGACTCCCTCCATCGCAAAGCCTCTTCTGTGCGTTTCACCTTTCTGTCAACCGTTCCGGCAGGTGGGCCTGACAGTCCCCATTTCACAGATGGGAATGTAAGATTCCCGGTCATTTGCGGAAGGAGTGTGCACCTGTGCGTTCTGTCAGTTCAGAGCCTCCCAGGCAGGAGCTTGTCTCTCTCCTGGCCCCGTGCATGCATTCCAGGGTCTCCGACCAGTAGGCTGGCCAGAACTGCCCACAGGGACTCAGTCCCCTGCTCCCCTGGGGTTTGGGCCCAGTCCTGGCCATTGTTTTCTTTCCCATGATTCTGGGCCACTTCTCTTGGTTCCTTGCTCCTTGGAGGTGAGACTCCAGGGGTTATAGAAGACCTAGAGGGACAGCCCCCTTACCTTGGGGCAAGCCCATGGGGAGGAGCCTAGGATCTGATACCTAGACATGACCACAGGGGCCAAAGGAGAGGACAGTGAGGGCAGCACCTTCAAATCACCGAGAGGCTGACTCACAGCAGCTCAGTGGCCCATATCGGGGGTGGACCTCAGGGCTCCTGATCCCCAACCTGCCCCTTCTTTGTATTATCACTGTGGGTTTCCTTGGATTTTCAGGAAATGATTTTATCTGATAATTAGTATTCATCCTTTAAAAATAAGACTTGAACGGCTTCTGGAACCGACTACTCCTCTTTCTCTTCAGAGCATAGCTGCTGTTCTGTCGTGGAAATCAAAGGGGAAATAAGACTCAGCATCTAGAATGTGCTTTCAAGGCAGTATGCAGTGTCCGCACGGCGGGCATAGAACGTGTGGCCTGGATGGTAAACGTTATCCCTACCGGCCGGGGTGCTCCGGTGATAATGGGGGGCCATACGGCACCAAAGGGTAGGTGAGGGGCTTCCTGGGGGACCTCCTGAGTCTGTGACCCACCTCCCTTCCCCCCTCCCAAGACAGGCCATCCCCCAGGTCACCAGCATTTCCTTGCATTCCCAAATCTTTGTGTTTCTATGGCTCATCCAGGCCACTAAGGACAGAAATCTTTTCCTTCTCTGGGGTACTGATCGGCAGAGTCACCTCTCAGAGTCCTCCAAGCCTTCCGGACCCCAACAAAATAGAGCCCTCCTTCTGGGATTTCAGGTACCCAGGCTGGCAGGCTGGGGCAGGAGGCAAGGAGGACTTCCAAAAGGACACGGGTAGGTCTGCCGCTTCAGCTTCCCAGGCCCCAGGGTTTGGCCCTGGTAAATAGTCTGGGGCAACATCGCCCAACAGAAATAGGATGCGAGCCACAAATGCCCACTGCAGAGGAAATTTTACATTTCCTCGTAGTGACAAAAAAATGAGAAAGAACAGGTGAAATTAATTTTAATGGTATCTTTTATGCAGCGTAACGTGTCCAAATTGTATTCGTTTGAACGCCTGATAATATTTTTAAAGATTGAGATGTCTTATGCTCTTTTCCTTATACGAAGTCTCTGATGCCCAGTGTCTATTTTAACACTTACGCCACATCTCACTCTGGACGAGACAGACTTTAATGTGTGGCGAGCAGCTGAGGGTCACGTGGGAGCATCTTTTGTCTCAGCTCACTGCTGACTTTGGGGACCCTGGGCCTCAGTTTCCTCGCCTCGTGTGCCTGTTAAAGGTGCAGGTCCAGGCCCTCCCAGGAGATGCGTTGGCCCGGCGGGAGAGAGGCCGAGGACTTTGCCCTGCAGAACACAGTCACTGGCCCTTCGGATACACGTTCAAGTTTAAGGAGGTCTGATCGTCAAGCTCTGGCACCTCTGATTTAACCACACTCAGCCAAGCACTACTGGCTCACTGCCACATCCTTTATGCCACAGGGCACTTTGGGCTGGCTCCTCAGTCACAGGCCTGGCATCTGCCCGGGTCAGACTGGCCCCGGGATGGGAGGGCCCGGGCTGCACACCAGCGCGCCCTGTCTGTACTGGAGATCATGCAGACCCAGACCCTGAACTTGGGAGCTCTGGGCCAGCAGCTGTGACATGTGCAGCAATGAGCCTGAGGGGGTGTTCACCTCCATCTGAGGCTGTGCTGCCCCCATGGGGAATAGGGAACCGATCAGACAGCCCCCATCGGCCCCCATGCCAAAGGCCCACTGGGCCAGGGCCTCAGTGCTCACTGAAATATTTCTCTCCTGCCCCGGGATTTTCTGGGAACCCGGGGTCCTCACCCCCAGCGGAAGGGTCCCTCCAGGGCCCCCCACCAGCCTTCCAAAACCCCTTTCCCCGCAAGGAGGCGTCTGCCCAGGCTTTGGAGTCAGATCTTAGCTTCTGCGTCATGGAAGGAAAGCCGGCCTTTGCACAGTGTCCCGAACCCAGTGCTCTGCCTGTCCCCCACTGCGTCCCGTGGCCAGCCCCTCTTCCAGTAGGTCTTAGCCTTCCGGACCTCACTGGCCAGGCCCCCAGAGCCCTTAGGCACTCCGAGTCCTCAGTCCAGTTGATTTTACGCTGGGTGAGTGATTATTTGCTCCCCGTTTATTCACCCATTCACCTCAAAGCCCAGGTAAGGGAGGTGGTGAGCCCGGCAGTCCCCGCGCCCAGGTCAGCAAGTGTACAAACATTCTGAAATGAATGAACAAATCGGCAGCGGCCTCCTCTGTCCACTGTCAGGTGCCTCGCGGATCGCGGTTTTCTCCCTGTACGTTTCCCTCCATCTGTTTGTTGCCGTCTTTGTAGGTCGCTCTCTTCAACGCTACGCCTCGCTCTCTGCCTCTCCCTACCTCACGCCTCCTGGCTCTGCCTCCTCCTCCGACTCTCCGCTGGAATCTGTCAAGAACAGAGAGAGGCATGTAATTGAGTTGGGGCCGTCTCCATGGCTGCAGCCGTGGAGTAACTGAAAGATCAATTTGGAAAGACTGTCTCTGTAATAATTGCGCCTTAATAGTTTCTGTGAGGCAGAGCGGGGCTTGGTGGGAGGCGGTCAGGACAGCCTCGGGACCCTGGCAGGAAATGGCCACCTGGAGCCCCCCTCCCCCGCCAGTCCCCTCCGACACCGTTTCCCTGGGCCAGGTTCTGGAGGGGACTTGGCCTCGGCCAGAAACGGGAGGGGAGTGGGAGCAGGGAAGACAGGCCGGTCTCCCACCCACACAGCTGTCCCTGCCCCCTGCTCTTACCCACTGCGCCCCGCTCCTGTTTATAATTTATGCTCATGATCGGAATTATCAGCAATAATGGTAACATGATTATAATTGCCGAGCTGCCTGGCTCAGTTGCAGGGCTGTTGGTAAATATTATGATAGAGAGTAGGGTGAGGTCACTGCCTCCCAGGGCTTGAAGGATGGCGTGGGGGGTAGTAGTGCCCCGAGGGGTTGCATGGTACCCCCCCCCCGCCCAGCCAAGTCCCCCCCACACTGTCTCCAGAGACCTCGCAGCTGCTGGACCAGTGGCTCATCCATTTTAACCCCCAACAATCGTCCCCACTGAAATCTAACTTAAGTCACTCCTGCTTTAGGCTCAGCAATAAGCATTCAGAAGCATGTGGGGTGTGAGGGACCCCATCTGTCACCCCACCAAGAGAGGGCACTCCAAGGCTGTGGCGTGACCTCCGCCTGGGAGATGAGGTGGCCCAAGGTTGGTCCTTCCACGCCCAAGTTGGTGTGACCAGCGATTCAGTCCCGAGAACTCAGAGGTGGCCTGGGGGTCTTGGTGGGGGGCTAAGGGGCAGGACAGGGCCACTATCCCAAGCACAGTTTCCCTGGGGAACAGGGGATATTTCCTGCCCCCACAGGCCAACCTTTCTGCCCAGGAGAAGCAAGCCTGGAGGCCCAGGGTAGGAACATGGACTACAGAATGCTGTGGACATGAAAACAGTCCCTCTGAGGGGCGCCTGGGTGGCTCAGTTGTTTAAATGTCTGACTCTTGATTTGGGCTCAGGTCATGATCATGGGTTCGGTTCGTGAGATCGAGTCCCACGTCTGGCTCTGTGCTGACAGTGCGGAACCTGCTTGATATTGGCTCTCTCCCTCTCTCTCTCTGCCTCTCTCCCATTGTCTCTCTCTCAAAATAAACAAATAAGCATTTTTGAAAAATAGCCCCTTTGAGAGAGCCCAAGATAACCCGCGCCCTGGGGCAAGAGGTGCCAGCCCTAGTGGGCGCCAAGCCAACTCTGTCTCCGCTCTGTTCCACTATTGACGTGCTCAAGTCCATGTTCAGAAGAGGCTGGTGATGCTGAGAACCAGACAGAGGCCATGAGCAAGAACAGTGGGGACCGAGGGGAAGGCCGAGACCCCAAGGACCGGACAGCCTTGGTGGGTCGCCCTGTGGTGGTGAGGAGGGGCTCAGCACCCCCATGTAGAGCAGGGGGGTGGGGGTCCGAGGCTCAGAGCCCCTCCCCCAAATCACTAGGCAGCAGGCAGCAGGGGGAATCTGCCCCAACTTCTGGGACAGGACGGAGCTGCCCGGGGCCCAGCCCCTGACTTGCCGCATTATTCATGAGCCCGACAGTCCCGCAGGGGTAAACATGCAGGAGGAGCATTTCAAATCCACTTTGCTGCTCCTCGGAAAATAAATAAATGAGCAGAGAATGCCAGCGCGCTTGGAGGCGGTGGGCCTGACTCGCAGAGCCCTGGGAAAGCTCGCAGATGGCCTATTTCTGTCCCCTCACCCGGGGCCCCTGAATAGCGGGCCCGAGACCCACGAGGTGTGCCAGCTGAGCGTGGGCCAAATTTCAGCCCCGGTCTGTCTCCTCGGGACACACTACCTAATCACTGAGGCCTCATCTGCCAGGTCCCCCTGAGGCTGAGTCCTGGAGGGCTCAGAAGGGAGGTGCCCCGCGGGTGGCAGATCAGGACTGTTTGCTCCCGTTGGAGACTCTTTGTCTCTTTGCTGTGCAACTACAGACAAGTGCCTTCCCCTCTCTGGGCTTCAGTTTCCTCATTGTTACATGAGAGGCGTTCTCTAACATCCTAAGGAACTCCCCTCAGCTGCATCCTACGTGGGGACCATGTGAGCCAGAACCAAAGAGAACCAAGCGATAAAGAGAATGAGGTTGTCCAGCAGAGTGGTTAAGAGTGTGAATTCTAGGGGCGCCCGGGTGGCTCAGTCAGCTAAGTGTCTGACTTCGGCTCAGGTCGTGATCTCACATTCATGGGCTCGAGCCCCGAATCGGGCTCTGTGCTGACAGCTCAGAGCCTGGAGCCTGCTCCGGATTCTGTGCCTCCCTCTGTCTCTCTCTCTCTGCCCCTCCCCTGCTCCTGCTCTGTCTCTCAAAAAATACAAATGATTAAAAAAATTTTTTCTTGAGTGCTAATTCTAGCTCTGCTTCTGGCTAGCTGTGTGTCTTTGGGCAAACAGCCTCACCTCTCTGTGCATCAGCGACCTCACTGATCAAATGGGGACAGGGAGCGTGGCCACCTCGAGGAGGTGCCGTGGGGAGGAGATGAGTTCTGCTGGCCAAATGGTCAGAACTGTGTTTGGCACATGTAAGGCCCCGTGGCATTGGCTCTGAGTGCCGCCAACACCTGGCCTCAGCCTCCCCCCACCCAGCCCCCTGCAGCCCGAGGGACCCTCGTGGGGGGGCAAGCCAGGCTCACTGACACCAAGACCCGCTGCCCCCTGCTTCTGTGGTTGGGCGGCGTGTGGCAAGCAGGCGGGGGCCATGCTCAGCTCCCCACGCTCAGCACCGCATCTGCCCCGAGCGGAGCCCCCATTCTAATTTGCTAAGAGGCCACCAGCGCCCTGCCTGCCGGAACTGCTGAGAGGTGCCCCTTGACGTTTGTGGACATGAGGTCTTCTGCCCTAGCTCCTGCCAGCGACATGTGGCTCCGAGAAACGGTTTGTCCAGGCCCCGCCCCCTCCTCTGCCTCCCTGCTGGACCTGGAGCTTCCCGTCCCCACTGATGGCCAAGAGCATCCCGCACCAAGCTCTAGGTCCTTTGCAGCCCGCTGTCCTGGCGAGGCTGGACTCTGCTCTGTGTCAGCTCTACATCCTGCCCCCAAAGTTCTCACCGCCTGAAGTTCAGTAGATGGGTGTTCACTGCGTGAGGGGTGGGCCTAGGTCTGGAGAGCTGGGGCCCCACCCCGACGTCCTGAAGGCTTCGTGGAGCTGCTGCTCAGGTGGGCACACGTGGCAGGGCCAGCCGGGCACTCCGGGAACCCCGAGGCTCCGAGACCCAGCCCGCCGGGGGTGCTCAAAACCCCCTTATCTGCCTCCCACCATTTTTTTAATGTTTATTTATTTTTCAAAAATTTTTTAATGTTTTTATTTATTTTTGAGACAGAGAGAGACAGAGCATGAGTGGAGGAAGGGCAGAGAGAGAGAGGGAGATACAGAATCAGAAGCAGGCTCCAGGCTTTGAGCTGTCAACACAGAGCCCGATGCGGGGCTCGAACCCACAAACTGAGATCATGACCTGAGCCAAAGTCGGAGGCTTAGCCGACTGAGCCACCCAGGCGCCCCTATTTATTTTTCAGAGAAACAGAGCATGAGCAGGGGAGGGACAGAGAGGAAGGAGACACAGAAATCGAAGCAGCCTCCAGGCTCTGAGCCCTCGGCACGGAGCCCGACACGGGGCTTGAACCCACGAACCCTGAGATCATGACCTGAGCCAAAGTCGGACGCTTCACCGGCTGAGCCACCCAAGCGCCCCTGCCTCCCAACATTGTGTTCACCTCTCCGGCTCTCCTGTCACTGCCTCCAGGAAGGAGTCCTTGACCTCAGGTCAGCCGGCATCCTGTCTGTCACCCCCCTGCCAGTCAGGATTGCAGAGAACTCCATAAAGGAGAAAAGAAAAGCACACACGGCCCACTCTGCTTCCTGCCCTGGCCCCCGGATGGTTCAGACCTGGGGCCCGGACCAGCTCTGTGACTGGAGGATGAAAATGGGGTGCACTTTGTTCAAAAAGCAGGAAAAATGTGTCTTTAAAGGTATTAAAATATAAAACAAGTTTCTTTCTTCCACAGTCTCTCTTTCAACGTATGATGGGGGGGTTGTTTGTTTTGTTTTTATTTTTTTAGAAAGAGAGAGCACAAGAAGGGGAGAGAGGCAGAGGGAGAGATAGTCTTAGGCAGGCCCCAAGCTCATTTCAGAGCCCGACCCCCAACCCCGGGATTAATACCTGAGCCAAAATCAAGAGTCAGACCCTCAACCAACTGAGCCACCCAGCCACTCCACATATGATGGGTTACATGTATAGCACGTATGTCTCAAAACATATACATAGCTTAACTTAATATATTTTTTTTTTTGAGAGAGAGAGAGAGAGAGAGACCGCATGCTTCTGCATATGCAAGCAGGGGAGGGACAGAGAGAGAGAGAGAGGGGACAGAGGATCTGTCAGCACAGAGCCTGATGCAGAGCTTGAACTCACAAACCGTGAGATCATGACCTGAGCCGAAGTCGGATGCTTAACTGACTGGGCCACCCAGGCGCCCCCACACCTTAATTTTAAAATACTTCATTGCTAAAAAATGCTAAGCATCATCTCAGCTTTCAGTAATCGCTGATCACAGATTATCGTAACAAATATAATAATAATGAAAATGTTTGAAATCTTGTGAGAACTGGAGTGCCTGGGTGGTTCAGTCAAGCATCTGACTCTTGATCTCAGCTCAGGTCTTGTTCTCAGGATCAGGAGTTCAGGCCGTACGTTGGGTTCCACGCAGGGTGTGGAGCCTACTTTAAAAAAAAAAAAATAGAAAAAAATATTGTGAGAATCACCAAAACGTGACACAGAAACACAAGGTGAGCAAATGCTGTTGGAAAAAGGGTACAAAGAGACTTGCTCGATGCAAAGTTTCCACAAACCATCGATTTGTAGAAACCACAGTCTCTACAAAGTACAGTAAAACAAGGTATGGCTCTATTTCGTTCTTTCTCCAGCGGTAGAAGCACTGTCCCAAACTAACTCAACTCTATTTCATTTTTGATACACGTACATTCAACCAACTGTCTCTCCCTTTGGCTTAGGACATACAGGTGACCCTTGGACACTTTCTGAGAAAGCCATGGCCACCTTTCTGCATTTGGAGCAAGTTTGAACAGACGGGGACCTCTCAAGGCTGTCTGTCCATGGCTCCTTGATATGATCCATGTACTTTTTACCTCCTTCGAGTCTCACTGAATCCTTGCTCACATTGGGCCCACAGAGTTCCAAGCCCGTGGGTCATTACCAACGATAAGGACCCACTAAATGCGACTATGGTGGCATAGGACACGGGCACACGTGTTCTGAGTACCCCCTCAGTTCCATTCATATTCATTGTCCTATTGGACTTCACTAAAACACACGTTCAGGGGCGCCCGGGTGGCTCAGTCAGTTAAGCGTCCAACTTCAGCTCAGGTCACAATCTCACAGTTTGTGAGTTCGAGCCCCCGTCGGGCTCTGTGCTGACAGCTCAGAGCCTGGAGCCTGCTTCAGATCTCTGTCTCCCTCTCTCTCTGCCCTTCCCCTGCCCACACTCTGTCTCTGTCTCTCTCTCTCTCTCTCTCTCAAAAATAAATAAACATTAAGAAAAATATTTTTGTAAAACCCCACGCATTCAAAGATAAAATTATTAAGGATTTAAGACAGCAATGACCGAGCATTTAACCGAGCATGGACCCCTTCTGAGCTCAGTGTCCCGTGTGTCCCAAGAAGCAGGCTCTGCCGAGGAGAGCACAGGTGGCCATCCACTCGCTTGCACAACATTAGTGCCCACCTGCAGGGCTGCCGTAATCCTGGGGCCCCCACCCAAGCCCCTTGCCTCCAGTGGCCCCCCTGAATAATGGGCTCAGACTTCTGCTTCAGCTGGTTTACATTCACCACGGCCCCCCGCCATCTCCAACGTCCCCCACCTCACCCCCTCCCCAGAAACCAGAGACCTGCCCTCCCCACAGCTCTCGTGCTGTGCAACCTTGAGCAGGCCATCCCCCCCTGCCGAGGCCCGGTTTCTCTGGGGTGACGGCGGCAGGGCTGTGGGCTTGCCATCAGCCGGGTCAGGGGAGCGGTGGTCCTTCTGTCCGCCTGTCCCCACTCGGAGACCTTTTAGGGACCTCTCAGCGCTCACGGTCACACCGCCGGCCCCCTTCTTGGGATGAGGGGGTATTCATCCCAAAGTGCGGTGCTTTCTTACCCAGTTGGAGTTTCTGCTGACGCAGCGTATTTGCAGCACTGGCATTGTGCTTGCATTTAGGTCAGACCTATTTTAACTCCGTGGGGACCAGAGCTGAGCAGAGACGGCCTTCCGGGGCTGACGCGGAGAAGTGTCAGTTGGTTCAGCCCAGCAGGGCTGTTGAGAGCCTGGGAGGCAGCAGAGGGAAGAGAAGGGAGGTATAGAGAGAGGCAGGAAGGGGCAGATCGCCTTGGCCCCCAAACCCTGGCCCATCGGAAGCCCCCTCACCCTCTCCCTTCCTGGGAGGCCTCTGACACCCACTTAGCTGGTGAGGGGGGGGAACCCCAGACAGAGCCTCGGAGGACATAGTTTATGTTCTCCTTCGGCCAGTGGTGTCCTCTCCTGTGAATGCGGGCTACTTCGGCAATGCCACCCAGCACGGCCAGGTTCTCATTTCCCTGAGATTGAGAGGGACCCTGAGTGGTGTCCTGGTGCTGGCTGTGTGACCCCCTCGAGTTACAAAACCTCTCTGTGCCTGAATGTCCCAGCCGCAAAATGGAGATAAAAAACAGGAGTGATCTTGGAGGCTGTTGGGACTGAGGTGATGGAAGGGATGCAAGAATGGTCAGGTGGCCCCTGCCGGGCGAGTGGCAATGGCTCGGCAGGGGGCAGCTGGTGGTGGCGGCGTTTGCTTCCAGGACCAGCCATCCAACCATCCAGCCAAGGTGCCCCTCACCTCCCACCCCTGCTCGGCCCAGGCCTGAGCCTCGGAGACCCGGAGCTCATTGACATTCCTACCACCGGGATCCTTTCCCGGCCTGAGCAAACCCAACCCGCATCTATCGCCAGATCTGGTAATTAATACCCTTGACGGTTTTTATTGGAATGAAGCAGGGCCTGCACATGACTTGCTTTTTAATTAATAACCAGCCTCCCTCCCCTCTCTGCTCTCCTCCCCTTGCTGACCTTGAGGGTGGCCTGGGGTGGGGGGGGCCCAGAGTCACCCAGGCCAGTTCAGCCAGCCATGGAGGGAGGGGTGAATTGCAGAGCCCTGTGGCCGTCCCCCTGCATACACCCCAAATATTCTCTGCGCAGGATGGGAGAGCCGGCTCCAGGCAGGGCCGGGCCCAGGGGACGCCCCAGACACGGCCCCTGACCTTGGGGAGCCTGTAGCCCAGGGCGGCCAGACCCCCAGGCACATCAGCCCCCGAGAGCAGGTGCCACGGGAGGTATCTGAGGAGCAAGGCTGACACAACCAGCGCGGCCCAGAGGCACTGGGAAGGCGCCTTTGAGCCAGAACTTGAACGAGGGTGAAGCTCTCCCGGTGGAAAAGAGGAGACACCGGCTGCTCCGGGCGGCAGGACTGGTCTGTGCAAAGGCTCAGAGGCAGGGTGAAGCCAGGGTGATGAGAACAGATGGTCCTTCGGCAGGAGCCCTGGGGAGCACCAGGGACGGGGTGGGAGCACAGCCGACGGACCAGGCCCAACAGGCCTTGCGTGCAGGAGCGAGGCTTTGGTCCTGGCGGCAATGGACAGCCTCAGCAGGTTATATGCAGAGGAGGGACATGGTCAGATCTGATCTGTAGGGCCATCGTCTGGGTGTCCAGTGTGTGACAGTGGCTAGTGGGGAGCCAGACCACAGGGGAGGCCCCAGATGTTGGCACCAGGGCACAGGTGGAGGTTCTGAGGCCCGTTCGCCACCCCAGGGACCCCCTGAGCGTGGACCTTCTCAGCCGTGGGGCTGGGCAGCCTCTCTCCAACCCCAGACGTACCTTCTTGCTCCTGCTATTTTTAATGTAGCCGCCTTGTTGAGATTCAAATGAGCATCTCCAATCTGGGCTCCTTTGCATAATTTCCCTCAATTAACATTTCCAGAGAGAAGACAGCACACACACACCCCCACAAGGTGGGACCCCCTCACTCTGGAGGAACCGGGCTTCCTGGAAGAGAGGCACCGGTCCGGTTGTCCTAAGAGCTGAGCCTCAGGCAGGGACTTGAGGCTCAGTGCATGTGGGCAGGCTCTTGGCCTCCCCGGGTCTCAGTTTCCCCATCTGTCAAATGAGGGCCTGAGGGTGTGATACTTAAGGAGATTAGCCCACTCTTAGCTCGGAAACCACACGTACAGGGGCCCCTGAGGGGTTCAGTCAGTTAAGCCTCCAACTTCTGCTTGGGTCGTGACCTCACAGTTTGTGGGTTCAAGCCCCAGGTCAGGTTCTGTGCTGACAGCCCAGAGCCTGGTGCCTGCTTCAGATTCTGTGTCTCCCTCTCTCTCTGCCCCTCCCCTCTGCATGCTCTCTCTCAAAAATAAATAAACATTAAAAAAAAAAAGAAAGAAACCACACATACAGTCTCCTTGCCTCCTGGCAAGCTTGTGAGGCTTGTGAGGATGATGAGCCCATTTCACAGATGAGGAAACAGAGACTGGAGAAAAGGAGGAATTTGCCTGCAGTCGCTCAGGACTTGGGTGGTTCAATTAGACCCCTTGCTTCCAACTCACTGAGTAGGGTCCCCTGAGCGCTATGGCTCCCAGGGTATTTGGGGGGACCAGACCCTCAGGGGAAAACCACATAGGGAAAAATGAGGCAGGCAAGCCAGGCCACGTGGTCCCCGATCGCGGAGGCAGCCAGGGAAACTTTCCTTTAGTTCTCCAGGTCTCCACCCCAACTGGCCTCCTCCGCGAAGTCCTCCCAGATCTCTGGCTTCTCTGAGCTACTTTACCCTCCCCCCTCCCCCCTCCTCCACTGCCCACATTGCCCACCGTCGCCCATCGTCCTCTTCCACCAGATGCACTGGTCTGCCCTCCAGACTACGGCTTCACTAGGGCAGCGATGGGATCCCCTTCTTTCCCGGCCTTCTTGCCTCCTAGTCCAAGCATGGCCTCGTGCAAGCCCGGGTGAATAGGGCCCGCCGTCCTCAAACGCATGCATTTCCGGCACCTGCCAGGACTCGCCGCAAGCCCTGGACATGTGAAGGTGCCACGGTCCCGAAGGGCAGAACCACTCCGTCTCCTCTCTTTTGGCCAACACCTCCTGCCCCAGGACTTCCTCGTACGGGGAGGACTGAGTGTGCGGGCGCTGTTCCGTACGCGCTTGGGGGGTTCAGTCAGTTTGCTTCTCCTCTGCAAAAGGGGTGTGGTGGGGCGTGGCCATTAGACTGACCGCCGGCCAATGAAATGTGAATGGAAATGTTCTGTGGGATTCATAGGACATTTCTCTTCCTCGTCTTTCTCATTCTGCCATCCAGAAGGCAAATGTGGGGTGCCTGGCTGGTTCAGTTGGTAGAGCATGAGACTCGATCTCAGGGTCTTGGGTTCAAGCCCCACATTGAGTGTGGAGCCTACTTAATTAAAAAAGAATTCTTTTTTAGTTTTAGAAGGCAGATGTAATGGCTGGAGCTCCAGCAGTCATCTTGGATGTTGAGGCAATCTCAATATGGAAGCAATGTGCTGAGATGACAGGGCATACAGCTATTTATTTATTTATTTATTTAAAACATTCATTTTTTTTTCCATTTACTTATTTTGATAGAGAGCATAAGTCAGGGGCAGAGAAAAAAGAAGAGAGAGAAGCCCAAGCAGGCTCTGTGCTGTGAATGCTGAGCCAGATGCGGGGCTCAAACCCACGTGGGGCACCGAGGTGGCTCAGTCAGTTAAGTATCTGACTTTGGTTCAGGTCATGACCTCAGAGTTCATGGGTTCGAGCCCCGTATTGGGCTCTGGGCTGACAGCTCAGAGCCTGGAGCCTCCTTCGGATTCTGTGTCTCCCTCTCTCTCTGTCCCTCCCCCACCTCAAAAATAAGCATTAAAAACAAAATCAAACCCACGTTGCATGAGATCATGACCTAAGCTGAAACCAAGATTTGGGTGCTTAACTGACTGAGCCACCAGGTGCCCTGGGCCTACAGTTAGAAACCTAATTCTTGATATCTCCCTATCAGTCATAACCGCATTTCTGGTTTTATTTTGGTTTGTCTAGCGTGATTATTCCTGAAATGATCAAACAGGAGAGAGTTTGCTGAAGCCACTATTGCTTTGGGTTTTCTCAATCAAGTACACTTCCCTATCCTACATTTTCTTTTTCTTTTTAATTTTTTAATGTTTTTATTTGTTTTTGAGAGAGAGAGACAGTGTGAGCAGGGGAGGGTCAGAGAGAGAGGGAGACACAGAATCTGAAGACAGGCTCCAGACTCTGAGCCGTCAACCCAGAGCCTGACTTGGGGCTTGAACCCATGAGCTGTGAGATCATGACCTGAGCTGAGGTCGGACGCTCAACCGACTGAGCCACCCAGGCGCCCCTCTATCCTTCATTTTCTTTTGAAAGTTTACAAGTTGACTTTTTGGACACACTTCTTTAATTCATCTGGAGTCAGTGTTTGCTTATGTGGGAGGTGGCAATCTAATTTTATTCTTTTCCATATGGACAGCTAAGTGTCCTCGCATCATTTATCAAACAGTCCAAAACAAAACATCAGGTGTTTGGGAAAGAATTTAGTGCAAGTTCCCCCAGCCCTTTACAGACCCCCATGTACCACGGATGCAGCGATGTAAAATTTAAAACCATGTGGATAAGTGGAAAGGCATACCATGCTCTTGAACGGGAAAATAGTTTCCTCCTGAATTCATCTATAAAGCCAAAGCCAACCAAATCAACAAATCGTGATGTGGTTTTTGCAAGTTATGTGTGCAAAGAGGAAGTAAAACGAAAACGAGTTAGGAAATGAAGGGATATAAGGGCAGGAAAATAAAGTCAGGCCAGAGGGCTCACGAATTTGTCAGACGCGGCCACACATTTCCCTTGGAAATTTTTGGCAACCGATACACGGGGAAACACAATCCATTTTTATCTAAAAGATTAAAAAAATTTAAGAAGCCCGTCATTACCAGGTAAACCCCACTGTTCCTGGGGGTGGTGGGAAGGCAAGGGAGGTGACAGCCAAGGGCTCGGGGCTTCTTTGGGGGATAATAAAATGTCCCCAAACGTATTAGGGATGGTGGCTCAACTCTGGGTCTCTGGAAAACCATCGAATCGCGCAATTTAAGTGGGTGAGTTGTACAGCACGGGAATTATAGCTCAAGAAAGCTTTAAAAAATAAATAAATAAAAGAGGAGCAAAGAGGGACACACAGTAAGTCATCGAAGATGTGTGGGTGTGAGCCCTGTGGCCCCCTGGCAAGCCCCCCCCCCTTGGGAATAACGGGCCTCAGGAACTGAGAGGGAGGGGATTTGCTGAAATGAGTTCTTTCCTAAAAGTCTGGAAAAGCTTGGAGCCTTTCCAAGAGTTGTGACCCAGGATGGGGGCAGGGGCGGGGGTGGTGGCTGATGGAGATAAGTAATGGGCAGGCCAGATGGGGTCCAGGCCCTGGGAAAGCCACATCCTCCGCCTGTAGGAGAAAACTTCCTTTTTTATTTAAAAACATTTATTTGGGGCACCTGGGTGGCTCAGTCGGTTAAGCGTCTGACCGGCTCAGCTCATGATCTCAGGATTTGTGGGTTCAAGCCCCGCGTTGGGTCCTGTGCTGACAGCTCAGAGACTGGGGCCTGCTTCGGATTCTGTGTCTCCCTCTCTCTGTGTCTGCCCCTCCCCCACTCATGCTCTGTCTGTCTCTCTCTCTCTCTCTCTCAATAATAAATGTTTAAGAAACTTTAAAAAATAAAATAAAATAATAAAAACATGTATTGTATTGACGTATTTCAGACAGGAAAGTGTATAAACCATATGTGGACAGCATGTTGGATTTCATAAACCAGACGCTTCTACCTGGCCAGCACCCAGGTGCGTAAATAGAAGATGCCAGACCCTGTGGAGTCTCCTTCTACCTCCTGCTGGTCGTCACGTGGAGGAAAACTACTCTGACTTCCAACAGCATCCATTACCGTTGCCTGATTTATTCTCCCGCACAAGGAGCCCCACCGCAGGTCCTGTTTCGTATGGCATCTTTCATTTTAACGGATTTACAGTACTAAACAACAACAACAACAACCATTACTAGGATGCCTGGGTGGCTCAGCCTGTTAAGCGTCTGACTCTAGATTTTGGCTCAGGTCATGATCTCATGGTCTGTGGGTTCAAGCCCCCCATCGGGCTCTGCGCCAACAGCACAGAGCCTGTTTGGGATTCTGTCTCCCTTTCTCTCTGTCCCTCCCCTGCTGGCTCTGTCTCCCCAAAATAAATAAATAAACATTAAAAAAGAAACCTATTGGGGCACCTGGGTGGCTCAGTCGATTGAGCGTCCGACTTCGGCACAGGTCACGATTTTGCAGTTTGTGGGTTCGAGCCCCACGTTAGGCTCTGTGCTGACAGCTAGCTCAGAGCCTGGAGCCTGTCTTCAGATTCTGTGTCTCCCTCTTTCTCTGACCCTGCCCTGGTCACGCTGCCTCTCTCTCTCTCAAAAATAAATAAAACATTAAAAAAAGAAAGAAAGAAAAGAAACCTATTACTTTTCTGTTCTTTGTAGCTGAGGGGGAGGGGTGGGGAAGGAGGTGAGACATACCCAGAGGACGGACATTCTATGGGATCCTGGTGACCAGTGTTGGTCATGGCAGACAGTGCTGGGTTGGGGTACCTAACTGGCCAGCCTGAGTCATGAACCCGCATGTGAGCCAATGTGAGCCTCAGAGATGATCGGCTCTACACGTGTCCCAAGCTCCTGGACCCTCAGCCCTTTAGGACCATCCTTGCAAGGTATCTCTGCAGCTTGCTATGTGAATAGCGCCCCCTAGAGTCTCACAACATGGTGGCCCAGGTGCATCACTGCCTTCTGGAGAAGAGGACTGGACTGTCCGGGAAATCAGCGTCAGGGCAGCCTGGCATAAAGCTGGCCCGGGGCCCGGTGTAGACTCTTTCCTATCCTCCATCATCCCAGCTGCGAGGACTCCAGCATCAGTTTCCAACGAGGTCCCACCAGAGGGTGGGGACACAGGCAGAATGTCCTGCTGAGCATCCCCTCCAGGTTGGTGGCATGCTAAGTGGCAGATTCAGCCCTGGCCCCGAGCCCGTGGGTGTCAGAGACCACAGAATTCCAAGACATGCAGGTCCTTGGACAAGCCCGGGTGTCGTAAGATTCTAGGCCACCATGTACTTTGGAAAATCAAGGGTGCCATTTGTACCGAGGGGCTAGTGAGCCTCTCGAATCTCCTGGAATTAGTTTTTTTTTTCTTCTTCTTCAGGAAAATCGGTGGTGAGAGGCCGGGAGTTCCACGGGGCAGCCTGAGGGGCCCCTGCACAGACAGCCTGGGGACCCGAACTCCGGGAGGGCACTGGGGGCGCCCGGAGAGGAGTGGTGGGCGGGGCCTGGGCCAGCCACGCCTCCCGCCGCTCAGGAGCAAATGCTTACCCTTGTTGGCTCTCATTTGCTCAGCTGTCAGACGGGATTGATGATAGTTCTGGAACCCGGGTTGCACCCGGAGTGTGAGAACCGAATGCCTGAACGATTAAGGAGAAGGAATCGCAGAGAAGAGTGAGGATTTTAAACCGAGGAACTCGAGGACGCCTGGGCGGCTCAGTCCGTTAAGTGTCCTACTCTGGATTTCAACTCAGGTCAGGATCCCAGAGTCGTGGGATCGAATCTTGTGTCAGACTCTGCGCTGAGTGTAAAGCCTGCTTAAGACTCTCTCTCCCCACCTCTGCCCCTCTTCCTCTCTCGCATGCGCGCTCTCTCTCAATGAATAAATAAACTGAAAAAATCAAAAGCCATCATCAAAGTTGAAATCCACAAACTTAAAAGTTTAAAAGCGGGAAACCGGGCTGCAATGTCACCCTGAGCAAGAGACAGAAATTAAGAGGTTTAAAATAACAGTAAAATAAAGTGACAAAATGAATGTGATTTAAGGTAGAAGATCAAAGCCTGAAGTCTGAGATTAAAAGATTAAACATGTGAACCTTAAGATGTAAGAATTTAAGAACACTCAGACGACCACCCACGAGACAAACAGACTTCCCAGAGGCCGGGATATGGGTGAACGAACACGGAGAACAAACACACAGGTCATCTTCTGAACACGAAGATGGTAATTTAATTTTATTATATATATTTTTTTAATTTCTAAAGTTTATTTATTGACCGGGAGCACGGATGGAGGAGGGGAAGGGGAAACAAAAAAATAAAAATAAAAAATAACACTCTGGGGTTAGCTATATATATGTGGGCACATATTGTTTTATACTGCCTTTTTCTTTTTATTGTAATTATTTTATCATTAATTTTTTTAATGTTTATTTTGTTAGACCCTAAAACACCAAGCATTCTTTTCACTCGCCCACTTCCATTCTGCTAACCCTAGAAATGTAAGTCGATAAACCTGTTTTTTTATTTATTTTTGAGAGACAGAGACAGCACAAGCAGGGGAGGGTCAGAGAGAGAGGGAAACACAGAATCGGAAGCAGGCTCCAGGCTCTGAGCCGTCAGCACAGAGCCCGACGCGGGGCTTGAACCCACGAACCGTGAAATCATGAGCTGAGCTGAAGTCGGATGCCCAACCGACTGAGCCACCCAGGCGCCCCAATAAACCTGTTTTTTAAGATTCTGTTAAACATCCCCACCTGGCAAAGGCAAAGGCAACAGGTGACAGTCATCTAGTCACTGCCCCCTCGGTCTCTGATAAGGTAATTGGCTACAACGGAATGTGTAAGACGGTGATTAGTTACTCTGGCGGATATAAATCTCCGGCTTCTGCCGGGCGGGGCGCTCTCTCCCGAGGACTTACAGCTTCCGCGGAGGGGCGTTCACTGAACTAAAATAAACACCCACTAACGAACTCCGTTTGTGTTCGTGGGTTCTACTCTCGGTGACTTGCATTTGGAAAAAAAAAAGGTCCAACATTTTGGAGGCTCCAGAGAGATCTCGAGAGGAGCAATCCCGTTCGGCCAGCCCTGGCGCCGGGCTGCGGCCTTGGAGGTTGGTTTTGGGTTTATTTTCCATCACCTCCGGAGGGAAGATTTGTGCGGGTCGGGACCGTTCTAGGTTAGGTCAGAGAAGCTGACGGGCCTGGAACCCGCCAAGACGTTGGCCTGGGGGTTTGGTCTTCGGGGCCGTTCAGGTTGGGCCTGATCGCCCCAACCATTTGTCTTGTGTTTTCTTGTGTCTATCATATACATTTGTTCTCGTTTTCATAGTTTTTTCACTGCACTGTCCTTGTGCTTTGTTCAATATTCTTGGCCAAATGGGCAGCTGAGAGTCAAAAACCGACACGCCCTGGAATGTTTCCTTACTAACTTCAAAGCCTTCTATTCGCCTGAAAGGGCAGATTAAGTATGGAATTAGGTTTCCTTTTAATTTTTTAACTTTTTTTAAATGTTTATTTTTGAGAGAGAGAGACAGAGCGTGAGCAGGGGAGGGTCAGAGAAAGAAGGAGACACAGAATCTGAAGCAGGCTTCAGGCTCTGAGCTGTCAGCACAGAGCCCGACGTGGGGCTCAAACTCACCAACTGCGAGCTCATGACCTGAGCCGAAGTCAGACACTCAACCGACTGAGCCACCCAGGCGCCCCTGGGGTTAGGTTTTCTAGGGGCAGGTTGCGGACCCTCGGTGAATTGGAATGGCCAACTTTTGGAACCAGATGGCCGCCCGAGGGCACCTTCGACCCCTCAGTCTGTTGGGCTGTATGGCAGGTGGGGACTGTAAATCCCGGCACCCAAATCAATTTCCTTAATTCGACATTTGGATGCAGGCATTTGAACAGCCACCCGCATGTCTGTGTCATTGCTCTTTAAAAACTAATTGCAGGGGCACCTGGGTGGCTGAGTCAGTCAAGCATCCAACTTTGACTTAGGTCATGATTTCACGGTTCGTGGGTTTGAGCCCCATGTCAGGCTCTGTGCTGACAGCTCAGAGCCTGGAGTCTGTCTTTGGATTCTGTGTCTCCCTCTCTTTCTGACCCTCCTCTGCTGGTTCTCTCTCTCTCTCTCTCTCTCTCTCTCTCTCTCTCTCTCAAAAATAAAGCACTTAAAAAGCTTTGAAAAGAAAAAATTAATTGTAGGGTTTTGGTGACAGCAAAGAAACCCACGGTTTTACGTCTTTGTCTGATTATTTTGTCCTCGTCTGTGGTCTCGTGCTTACATCAACATAATCGGAGAGTCCCCGGTCTAAACCTCCGGAGGCAAGCCAATTTATCATCTGAATTCCAAATGCACACGTGTGTTTAGGGGATTAAGCGGAAGGATGAATGCAGCATTGCCTCCCACCCCAGGCCACACCGAGACGTCGGTCGGCCCTTCAGTAAACCTGCCAACTTGTTTTGTGGCCACTTCTGTACCTGTTCTGTCCTGTTATCATTGTCAGGGATTGTCATAACTTCTGGTGTGTGTGTGAGTGTGAATGTGCGGCTCGGTCTGGCTCGCCTGCGAGTTCAATTCTGTGGCTCCACGGGTAGGCACCCTTAAGGTCCCCCCCAAAAAAGCCTACGGAGTCGGAGTGGGCCCGTCTGTGATTCCGTGGGGACTCTCTTCCTCGGCCTAGTAGATGTGAGGGCGTCTCCCTCGTTCATTTCCCACGTAACGACTATAATTGGAGCCACTGTAATTAGTCTACCTCAGGACAGAGACTTTAAGGAAGCAAATTTTGTTTCAGGGAAACTCCTTGTCTTCTCTGGACTGACACAGACCGCCTAATCCTACTGGTCAAAACAAAGGAAACCTGAAGTCTGCTGCTCTGAGCTGACAAAATCTCAAACTGGAAATCCTCTGCCTCGTGCTGGCGTCCCTCCTCGGTTACCCTCCCTTCCCCCACTGAGAAAAGCAACCCTATACACAGGAAAATGGGGGACATGTCAGAAAGATATATAAGAAATGAAAAATGCACTTTTGTTGAGGGTGAAAGAAAGGAATTTTGCCCTCGATGACCCTGGTTGTTTGGAGAGAAATGGCTTTGGGACCAAGTTTAAAGGCAAAGGAGAGGGGCGCCTGGGTGGCTCAGTTGGTTAAGCCTCCAACTTCGGCTCAGGTCAGATCTCACGTTCGTGGGTTCGAGCCCCACGTCGGGCTCTGTGCTGACAGCTAGCTCAGAGCCTGGAGCCTGCTTCGTGTTCCGTGCCTCCTTCTCTCTCTGCCCCTCCCCCTCTCATGCTCTGTCTCTCTCTGTATCAAATATAAACATTAAAAAAATTTTTTTAATAAAAGGCAAAGGAAAGCTGTAGAAGGTTTGTGAAAAAGTAAGTGATTCCGTGGGGACTCTCTTCCTCGGCCTAGTAGATGTGAGATGCTGAAACTCTTTCTGTTCAAAAGACAAAGTTTTCTTGGATTGTTGATCTGGTCTTGATAAATCTCTCGATGTTGAGGGAGCTAGGTCTTGTTAACTATAGAATGCTATGTATTCACCTTTGGGGTCTTTTATTGCCACTTTGGTTTAATTCGATTTAGGATGTGTTTTATAACTTCCTAAGGTTTTAATAAACTTCCCAGCGTTTAAGCCAATTAGGCCCCTTTACTGAGGATGCCAGGTTACTTGGAAAAGCACTGTTGCACAAGGGTAAACCTTAGGTTGTATCGCACGGGTAAACGCAACTGCCCAAATACATATACAATTCCTAAAGCTTTAAAGTGTCACTAAATTTCTTTGTCAACCTTTAGCAACATCCATTCCTGAGATTTTGTCAACTCTCATTGGGAATCTTGCTGCTTCTCTAATGTTTGCTTATCCAGATTAAGGAAACTCTCAAGATATCTGTGATCTACAGAAATGTCAAACTAGTTGTTTGTAAACTGAAGCGTTTATCTTCTCTCTCTACCTAAACCATCTGAAGCTCAAAAACTCCCAGTATTCTTTCTTTCATGGCAATTACAATTGTTTGCATAAGTTCAGTAAGAATCTGTTCATTTTCTAGCAGAACACCATTGGAAATGCTGGTTATTTTACCAGGGCTTTGACTGGAATGTCCTATTTGAGAGTCCTGCATAGACTTGGATGTGACCAGACAGCTTTAAGGAACTCAGGTTGACTCTATGAAACAGGGAGCCATAAAGCCTTGTGGAAATGTTGGCTGGACACCTTGTTTACAGAGTTCTCAGCGGCCCCCCCAGGTGAGTATAGGTGCAGGAACCTCAGCGTATCTTGGGGACCTCGTGAAGAGGAATTTCCCTAATTCTATACGTATTGCAGGAAACAGAATCAGAAGCAGGCTCCAGGCTCCGAGCTGTCAGCGAGCCCAGTGCAGGGCTGAAACCTATGAACTTCGAGATCATGACCTGAGCTGAAGCTGGATGCTTAAGCGACTGAGCCACCCAGGTGCCCCTTTATTATTATTTTAAGTTTATTTTGCTTTTTATTCTGAGAGAGTGAAGCAAGCAAGCATGGGCTGGGGGAAGGGCAGATAGAGAGGGAGAGAGAGAGAATCCCAAGCAGGCTCCATGCTGTCAGCACAGAGCCTGACTTGGGGCTCAAACCCACAAACCCTGAGATCATGACCTGAGCTGAAATCAAGAGTCAGATGCTTAACTGAATGTGTCATCCAGAATTTTTTAAATGGAGGCTGAGCCTGGCACTGTTTGGAGCTCAGGGGAGTCCCCAAAGAGGAAGGCATCAGTGAAGATTTAGGGGTGTGTGTGGGGGGGGCAGACAACTATTTATTGAGCACCTACGATGTTCTGGGCACTGGGCTAAACATTAGGGATTTGAAGGAGCCCACTGCAGGGGCTGCCCCTGAAGAGACACAGGTGTTAAATGGCTTCCCGACAAGAATGTCGACAGGTGCGCTGTGAGGGGGCAGGGGAGGAAAGGGTGTGGGTGTGTGGTCACCGGCATGGCTTCTTTGAGGGTGTGAGGTCTGAGCCGGGATCTAAGTTTCCTGGCTATTTGCCGTATCCCATGTTGCCTTCTGACTTCACTCTGGACCCCAAACTTTAGTCTTAGGACATTTTTCAGCTGTTCATGGGGACCAGGAGAGGGGCCAGGGTGTGGGTCCAGAGCTGAGGTTGGAGAGGGGGAAGTGGGGACAGCTTAGGACAAACTCCAGGCTCAGGAGCCAGCTGTATGGATGGGGGCAGCGCCCGGAGTCAGGAGGGCAAATCAGCGGGAAATCCTGCAGGGTCAGGGGTGGGGCTGGGTGCAGGGGGAGCTCTGGGTGGGGGGAGATTTCAAGTCCTAGTGATAGGAACATCCATCCCTACTGTCCTAGATGGACACTCAGAGGCTACATCTGGGAGGCCACATCTGTCTCAAGGCAGAACTTAAGCCCAGGAGCTGAGACTTCTGGTCCCCAGTCGGTTCTGGCTTGTGAACTTGGCCCTGTGCCTTCTGCACGCTGGGCTTCAGTCGCTCTTCTCACTCACGGATGGCGATTGAGAGAGCCGAGGGCGACACCTTGTGGTGAGCTTGGAGCATGACAGGGAAGAAGGCCGGATGGGTCCCCATGGAGTCGGGGGTCCAGGTGTCACCGAGCAAAGAGGCGAAGCGGGATGAGAGAGAGACCCCTGTTCTTGAGACCACCCCCTAGCAGGTGACAGACACTGGGCTGGGAGGAAGGGATGTGGCACTTGATTGTCATAACTCTGTGCAATGTTATTTAATTGTCCCGATCGGACCGGAGATGGGAAAGCGGGGGCTCAGGGAGTTCAGGGGCTCTGGAGAAGGTCGTAAACCAGGTAAGTGACTGAGCCGGGATTCAAACCCAGGCAGTCTTTTTTTTTTTTTTTTTTTAAATCTTTAAGAGTGGGGGCGGGGGGTGGAGAGAGAGAGAGAGAAAGAGAGAGAGAGAGAGAGAGAGAGAGAGAGAGAGAGAGAGACAGTGCGAGTGGAGAAGGAACAAGAGAGAGAGAAAGACACAGCATCCAAAGTAGGCTCCAGGTTCTGGGCTGTCAGCATAGACTTGGGACTCGAATTCATGAATGGCAAGTTCATGACCGGAGCCAAAGTCGGATGCTTAACCGACAGAGCCACCCAGGTGCCCCCAGACTATCTCATTCTTAGGCCTTTTCAGGTTCTGTTCCTCATGGCCGGTGCCATGAGCATCAGATGAAGGTGTAGGGGCGACCCCTGGTCCCCACTGCCATCCACGGTGGGTCAGCCCCAGCACCTGAACACTGCTGCTCCGAGCTCTACTGGATCTTCCCAAAGCGGGACCCAGGGCCCCACCTGATCCCATCCCAGGAGGAGTGACCCAGGGAAGGATGCCCCCCCACCCCCCACACCCCTGCCCAACTCAAAATTGGGGACATTTCCCTCTGCGATCCCCCACGCCTGGGGATTACACTCCCCACCTCACAGATGAGGAAGCCAAGGTTGGGGGTTGCCCAAGGTCACAGGAGGGTTAGTGCCCGAGTCAGGGTCTCAGCCACGGTAGGGTGCTGCCCTCTGGTGACAAATGCAGAGCCCTGTGAGTCCTAAGGCACCGTTAGATGATTCAGGCCCATCAGGAGCATCAACGGGGACCCCAGTCCAGGGTGATAAGAGTCAGGAGGACTGCTTTGGATAATTCTTTAGGGGGGGGCTGTCTGGAAGGGGCTTTTTAAATTTTTTCTTTTTTTTAGTTTTTTAACTTATTTTTGAGACAGCGTGAGCAGGGGAGGGTCAGAGAGAGAGGGAGACACAGAATTCGAACACACGTTCCAGGCTCTGAGCTGTCAGCACAGAGCCCGATGTGGGGCTCGAACCCACAAACCGTGAGATCATGACCTGAGCCGAAGCCGGACGCTCAACCGACTGAGCCACGCAGGCACCCAAGCTATGTCCTTTTAAAATAATGCCCCTCCAGGGGGCGCCTGGCTAGCTCAATTGGGAGAGCGTGCAACTCTTGGTCTGGGAGTCCTGAGTTTGTCCCCCATGTTGGGTGTAGAGATTAGTAAAAGAATTAAATGGCTCTCTCTAATTCTATTTTCTTTAGGAATCCAGTTTGATATGTATTCACCTTTTTATTCCCTTTGTCTCTTATTTAGCAAATATTTACTGAGAGCGAAGGCATGCTTTGTGGCATTTGGCATATGTAAGCTTCCCGTAGGTCTTTTTTTTTTTTTTTTTTAAATATAGATCTTTGGGTGCCTGGGGTGCTTGGGTGGCTCAGTCATTTAAGTGTCTGACTTCAGCTCAGGTCTTAATCCCGTGGTTGGTGAATTTGAGCCCTGTGTCCTGCTCTGTGCTGACAGCTCAGAGCCTGGGGCCTGCTTTGCATTCTGTGTCTCCCTCTCTCTCTGCTGCTCTGCTGCTTGTGCTCTCTCCCACAAGGAAACATTTAAAAAATTCAAAAACATATTTTTGGGCACCTGGCTGGCTCAGTCAGTGGAGCATGGGACTCTGATCTCCAGGTTGTAGGTTCGAGTCCCACATTGGGTGGGACTTCCTTCTTTCCTTCCTCCCTCTTTCCCTCCCTTCTTTTTTCGTTTACTTATTTATTTTGAGATGGGAGTGAGGAACACAGAGAGACGGCGAGAGAGAATCCCAAGCTGTCAGCTTGGAGCCCGATACAGGGCTTGACCTCACGCACAGTGGGATCAAGACTGGAGCCAAAATCCCTACGTAGTCAGGCGCTTAACCGACTGAGCCACCCAGGCCCCCCACTTCTTATCTCTCAGGAAGGTGTAGCTCAGTCATTTTTGACTTTTGGCAGGCATCTTGGTTCCAATTCTCCACCTTGCAAAGCCTTGTCTACTGAGCCCCCACGTGGCCACAAAATCCCAAGCACCTGCGTTTCCGGCACAGGCGAATGCCCTGGGGCAGCCGCAGCTTACACACGAGCTTACCACTCTCGCTTCCAGACATCTGCTTTGGGCCCTTGAGGGATTCCCGGATGTTCTGCCGGCTCAGCTGGATGCTCAGAAGCATGTGGGTTGTATTTCAGTGACACATTCCATCGGGAGAAATCATATCAAGAGGATTTTTTAAAAAGCCACCAAATGGCATTTAGCCGGCGATACGGCCAGAAACAGACCCACCCTGTCTTCAGGCACACGTTTGTGACTTCTGGATTCTGTGAGCAGACCGTGTTCAGAGGCTGGCTGTTTTGCTCTGACTCTTCCAGAAGCTGCTCCTGTGCCTTCGCTCTATGCTGGTGAGTTTTTCTCTTTCTCTTTCCTGCCTCTCTGGTCTGGGAAGGTGCACCCAGACAGAAGGAGGACTCTGGGTGTGTGCACTGGTTTGGTCCGGGCTGAGATTCCCAGCTGGAGCACGGGTGAGGGCCTCGTCCGCAGTGGGACCCTCGGGGTGTGCCTCTGCTCCGCCTCCTGGGGTGGCATCTGTCAGCATGGAGCCCGAGCTGGGGCTCGAATCCACAAGCCGTGAGATCATGATCTGAGCTGAAGTCAGGCACTTAGCCGACTGAGCCCCCTGGGCGTCTCTCTTAATATTTTCCTTAGCCTCCTTTATTGAAAGAATACAATATATGATAAATCTAACCTACAAAATATGTGCAAATCGACTGTTATCAATAACACTTCTGGGCATCAGTAGTCAATTAGTTAAGTCTTAGGGGAATTGAAAGTTATATTCAAATGTCTGACTGCACAGGCGGTTGGCGCCCCTAAAGAGAAGATAGAATATGTGCTTCTGGGAGCTCAGACCCCAGCTGGGTGACCACCACACACACACACACACACATACACACACACACACACCACACCACCCCCCCACCTCCCCACCCCACCCCTGTCCGCTATCAGCCTATTCATCAAGCAACTTGGAAATGAGCTCATACACTCAGGATGTCACTTTGGATGCTTCAGCGTGCACGTAACAGACGCCTGACTCCATCTGGAATAATGACAAAGACGTGTGTGGAGAAGGAGGCGAGCGCAGGCCCACAGGGGCTGGGCGTGGCCGCAGGGATCCAGGCTCCTCCCATTACGTGTCCTTGTCCTAAGGCTGGCTCTGCCCATGGCTGCCTGAAGCCCTTCTGTGGCCACCGGGGCTTCGGAGTCCTGGCGAGGAACACTGGAACTCTGATTCCCGTGGTGTAGCCTGGGGAGAGCTGGGTGACCACAGCGTTTTCCAGGTTGTCGTGTAGACCAGAGGGTGTCAGCGACAATGGCACTGTCGAGGTTGTAGCCGTCCTGTTGATGTGTTCCTGGTTTTCCCACTAGGACCCCCTTAAGGCATGGGAAATGCCAGAGCCTTGGGAAAGTCATCAGGATTTGTTGGTGAGTTTTACGAAACAATTCTACATCTCCTTTCCTGTGGACCCAGAACTTCTGGCTGAGTAGAGTGTCTGACTAGGTCTGGCCAGTGAGTTTGCAGAGTGAATAAATTGTCACAGGCCTTCTGGGTGAGGTATGAGGGGAGGTCCCATGCTCTCTAGGGTCCTGGGAAAGGAAGTAGCAGTCAGAACAGAGAGCGGTGACACACGGCCGCTGTGGGAGGGTGAGGGGCGGTGTACGTGAGCACACGGTGCCTGTTGACATCTGGGCTGGAGTGTGCAACGTGAATCTGTTGGCCTTTGGAAGTAGACGGTTTTCCTCCTGGCCCTGGTTCCTGAGAACCTGACTTACCGACCTCCACTCACCCGCCTCCTTTTCCATCCCTTCCAGGTTTGCAGTCAGCCTTGGCTACTGGCACGACCCCTACACGCAGCATTTTGCAAGACTGTCTAAGGAGAGGAAGGCCCCGAGACTCACAGAGGCAAGGGGCCCTCTCCCTCCTCACTGTTTCCCCGCATCAGCCGAGACGCCTCTGGGTTTTTGAAACAGTCCAAATTTATGATCTTCCAGTTCTGAAGGTCAAAAGTCAGACGTGGGTCTCGCTAGGCTAAACCAATGTCTTCAGGGCTGTTTCTTTTGGAGACCGCAGGGGGGAGTCCGTTTCCTGTTCTTGTCCGCCTTCTAGAAGCCACCCACATTCCATGGAGGGTGGCCGCTTCTCCATTTCAAGGCCAGCAGTGTCACCTAGGGATTGCGTTAGCTCAGTGTTCCCTCTCTCCAGTAGTGCCTGATGTGCCTCCTTCCCAACATCCTCACCAACACAGCATATTAGGAAGCCTTTCATCTTTGCTAATCTGATACATGAGAAAAGGTCTCTCGGGCGCCTGGGTGGCTCAGTCATTTAAGCGTCCAACTTTGGCTCAGGTTGTGATCTCAGGGTCCGTGAGTTCAAGCCCTGCATCAGGCTCTGTGCTGACAGCTCAGAGCCCGGAGCCTGTCTTCGGATTCTGTGTCTTTCTCTCTCTGACCCTCCCCTGCTCACGCAGTCTCTATTTTTCAAAAATAAATAAAAGACATAAAAGGTCTCTTACAGTAATTTTGTTTTATATTCCTTATTTTGGGGTAAAGTTGAAGATCATCCTTATTATTTTTTAATACATATTTGTTACATGTTTATTTTGAGAGATGGAGAGAGTGCATGCATGCTTGCAAGCCGGAGAGGGGCAGAGAGAGAGGGAGAGAGAATCCCACGCAGGCTCCATGCTGTCAGCACAGAGCCCGATGTGGGGCTCAAACCCTTGAACCATGAGATCTGAGCTGAGCTGAAATCAGGAGTCGGATGCTTAGCCAACCGAGCCACCGAGGTCCCCCAAATCATGTTTATGTGTTTAAGAGCCATTTCTATATGTTTCCCTGGGAACTGTCGGTTCATGGAAGGATTTACTTTTTCTGGCCTTGTGAACGTGATAGTGACCCTATTAGGCTCTGCAAATCATTTCTATCACGGCAGTGAAAGGATAGGCGACAGGAGGGTGACTCAGTCTCAGCCACATTAAGAAAGGGGCCAAATGACCACAGTGCGTGTGCGTGCAGGAATCGTGGCCCCCAGCATGGGCACCCTGGGTAGCTGATAAGAAACACAAAGCAATTGTCAGGTGTGCTTCTTTAGGGTCGGGACGTGGTCCTTACCGCTGAGCTCAGGGGGAGTCCAGGCATCAGGAAGCGTGGACAGGCCCTGTCTGAGAGGCCGTAGGCCTCCCGCCCGTGCTCCTGAGGCTGCTTTCCTAACAAATGCCGGGGGCCTTGGGCAGCACGTCCACCCTCCCGGCCTCCCTGGGTTGGCATCACTGGACTAGGGCCCTGTGGTAGGGGTGCGCTTCCCAGAGGGTGTGTGGGGAGCATCTTTAAAACTGTTTCCAATATCCAGTCCACTGTGGACGATACTCTGTAACCCATAATCAAAAGGATTTACTAGCAAAGTAAAATGAAAGAGACCTTTATTATTCATTTATTTTTTATCTTTATTTTTCTTTAATGTTTATTTATTTTTGAGACCCAGAGAGACAGAGTGAGAACAAGGGAGGGGCAGAGAGAGAGGGAGACACAGAATCCGACACAGGCTCCAGGCTCTGAACTGTCAGCACAGAACCCAATACAGGGCTCGAACCAATGAACCGTGAGATCTTGACCCGAGCTGAAGTAAGACGCTTAAATGACTGAGCTACCCAGGTGCCCCTTTTATTTTATTTTATTTCTGAGAGATAGACGGCATGAGCAGGGGAGGGTCAGAGGGGGGGTGGGGAGACACAGAATCTGAAGCAGGCTCCAGGCTCGAACCCACGAAGTGTGAGATCATGACCTGAGCCGAAGCTGGACGCTTAACTGACTGAGCCACCCAGGCGTTCTGTGAGAGAAACCTATAAAAGACCAGCTCAAATCATGTGCAACTAGAATCCATAGGCATGGCCTTCCTATGTCAAAGTGCGCTAGGTTTCCAAATGCTACTCCAAAGTTTGTTCTTCAAGTCCTTCTACTGTAAGCGGCTGGGCCATGAGCACAGATCGGCTTTATCTTCCTTGGTCCCTCTTTTATTTCTCATCTCCTTTGTTCCAGCTTCTTCCCACCCCAGAGCGTAACAAGTCGGTGTATGAGGCAGCCCTTTGCCTGTGCCCTCCCTCCCCCACCCCACCCCCAAGATGATTTTCTGTACGGTCTCACAAGTTTGAGTCCTAGCAGATCCTGAGTAGCTTTCGTTGAGCCATGAAAAAGCACATTTCCAAGAGGAACATTTAGATCTGAGGTTTTGATGTAAAACATGTTGTCTTTCATAAGTAGAATTAGGGGACTTTGTACTTTCCGTAAGATAGGCGATCAACCATTAGGTAGATCGTGCTGATTTTGGTTAAAATAGCTTTCAGAAAAAAAGAGAATTTTCAGGTCATCATTTCTCCCATAAGGTGTCCAGAGAAAGCGCGGCCCCAGACGCAGGGCGGAAGGGTTGTGTGCCGTTTCTCTGTGCGGTGGGCCTGGCGGGATCCTCTCCATCCTCGCTGACCGATGGCTTGTCTCTGTCTCTCTCAGGATATTTTGCTCGAGTCCCTGACATCAGTCAGCTTATAAAGGCATTTCTGTGGAAGACAGAAAGTTGTCATTGTCACATTCTCCATCTCGGGGCTGCGATGGATACCACCTTCTGGAGAGTAAAGGTAAATGAAAACTACCGCCCCCTTCTTTCCTGAAATGTTTAATTTTGTGAAGGTTCCCACCAGGTTCAAACTGTTCAGGGCGCCTGGTCAGGGTCTTTCAGTGCGTGGGGCAAAGCCCTGCATCGGGCTCTGTGCTGACGGCGCGGAGCCTGCTTCCGATTCTGCCTCTTTCTGTCTGTCTGTCTGTCTGTCTGTCTGTCTCTCTCTCTCTCTGGCCCTCACCCCATATCCCTCTCCAAACACATAAACATTTGTTAAAATGTTAGAAGTACATGCAAAGGGAACATGGCGACCGCCTCTCTCGTGTCCCGTCCCCGTCTGCTGGCACCTGCTGCACACCCGGCGTCAGCCCCGTACTTAATGTCACCAGAGCCTTAGCTGCTGGTCGTACAAACGGGTTGTGATAAAACCCGTGCACACGTTTGCTGTGCACGTGTGCGAGAGCGCTGTCAGTGGAGCCGCTGAGACTGGGGGCCCACGTGTTGGTCGTTCTCACGGTAACAAAGATTTTCCTGCAGCCTGACGGTGTGTTCGGTACGGTTTGGAGATTCGCCGGGCTGGGCGATGGTAACATGGCTCAGAGCCCTTTGGTAGCCATTCTCTGATCTTTTGTTTAAGTTTACTTATTCATTTTGAGAGAGAGCGAGAGAGATTCTCCAGCAGGGGTTAGATGTGGAGCTCGAACCCACGAAGCACAAGGCCGTGACCCGAGCTGAACTCAAGAGTCAGCAGCCCAGCTGCTGAGCCCCCCAGGCGCCCCTCCATTCTCTGATCTGATCCCTCACCTCCTTCGTTAGGGACCCACAGCAGGTGTGATTACCCTCCCTTGCAGAAGAGGAAATGGGTCCAGTCAGGGGCAGAATCAGGACCGCAGGCCTGGTCTCTGGTTCAGGCTGGAATCTTAGCGCCATGCCTTTCCCTACAACGATCTCATGATTGGGTTTTCTGTTTTGTAGATTTGTTCACATCTTTCTTGGTTCCTCTCTCAGGTCAGTCATGGGGCAGTCCTGGGTACGTGCGTTCCCCAGATTCTTGCAGAAGTTCACCCAGGTAAGTTAGAGGTGTGGGCCCCATGCGGCCTGAGTGTGTCTTTTGTCCCTAATCAGCTCACCTGATAAGGTCTGCGGTCATCAGTGCTCCCAACCTTTCTCTCACTGAGGCGGGAAGTCAGTGGCCTCAGCACAGCCTTGGTATTGACGCTTTGCCTCCGCGTTCTTCATTCAGGGTAAGGGAGCTAACGTTTCTGAAGCGCGTGCACACACGTGACCTCAGGAGTTAACACAGGAGCTCTGTGCGTGGTGGGGAGTGGGGGGCACACAGATGGGGAACGGGGGGCTGCGAGAGCTGTGTCTTCCCCAGACCGAACAGCCAGGGCACTGGAGCACGGAACCAACAACGGACTGCCGTTCGACGGAGTCCAGATTCCTTCCTTGGTCTCCCCATAGAGCCTGGGGCTGCCCAGGGGGGCTCTCTGCCTCTTTGGGGTCAGTGGTACCTCTATCTCAGAGACCACAGTGCGGTGGAAGGGACTGGAACAGAATGCAGTGGCAGAACGTGTGCAGAGTTCACAGAAGCTGCTGGCCAAACTCCTTCAGGCCTGACCCCCTTGTGACTTGCGTCCCCTGCTTTGGTTTCTCCCCCTGACATGTAGGTGGGTTAATCATTAAGAAATCTGAGATTTTTATTTCTGAGCAAGGTACACTGAGGCTTATGTACCCCTTACAAGAGAAATGTTGTGTGTCAGGGGTGAGGAAGGAGAACAGCGCAGAGGCTGAAAGATTTTGTGGACATGTTTTGTTTTGTTTGATAATTATATTGGTCTAAAGGGTTTTAAGAAAATCGAAGTTTCTCTTTAGAAAAGGCATGCCTGTTTGCTCTTTGGAGCAGGAGCTGAGTGGGCCAAAATTAGGCCACCACCTATATTGGTAAACTCCCATGTGCCCGTGTCTTCCCAGAGGCTGCTTTAGCGCCGAGGCCGCGGGCTGGGGGAATCCGGCAGAGCCCGCTGGGCCTGCAAAGCCTAGAATCCTGGCCCGCTGTTTGCAGCAAGTGGGCTGATCCCCGTTTCCAAGCTCTCTGTGCTTCTGTAAGAGCAGGGAAAATCCCGTCAGCTCGTCTAGGTGTCCCACCTCCCACCCTGGATGGTCCCCTGGCTGCGCCAGCAGAGGCTTGGCTGTGGGCCACAGGCTTTCTGCTGCCACTAGGGTGTGAGGCCGCTCTGTGTGATGTCAGGGGCCCACGGCCACCAGGACAGTTGAAGGCTCCCACCTTCAGACAGCGGGTGAGAAGAGGGTACAGGAAAGCCAGGACCGTCCCAAACCAAGGATAAAGGGTGAGTAGAGCCCTTCAGGGGACCTTGGTTTCTTGGGGTCTCTTGAATTCTGTCCCTGCACGGCCAGAGGACCAAGGACGCAGGGGGTCAGTGGCTGTTGGCGGCCTGTGAGATCTGCTTGAGTCCGTGGGATTCCCTTCCCCATGGCGGCCCCTGGCTGCCCTCCGGGAGCCACGCACGGTCCCAGGTGTCTTCCCTGCTGCCTGTGACGTGCACTGGCGAGTGGCGCGTCAGAGGGCCTGAGGGCATCCCAGAATAAAAAGATGAAGCATCACGGCCCACGGCCATCTTTGCCCCTTTCCCAAAGACAAGAAGGAAGATGCCTGTGCCTTCCAAGGTCCAGGTGTCCTTCTGGGAGCTTCCCCTCCACGGTGACCCCTTAATCCGAATTCCCAGGCCTGGCAAGGCATGGATGGGCGACGAAGCTCTTTATCAAGTGAGAAGTCAGAGGTGTAGGATCGTACGCTGTCCTTCGTTAGCTTTCCACCGTTCTCACGGCCTTCTGGAAGTTTATGGTGTCCAACTTCTCATATCGTGGGAGTGACATGCTTGCAGGGTGCTCGGGAATTTCCTAGCAAGAGTTCTCCCCTGGGGTGCTGGAACCTTCCCTCTTAATAGCTCCAGACAGCCCTTCACACGGCCCTGCTCTGCACACAGATGCCCTGATGTTTTTCCACGGGGTGAGGGGCCGCTGGCTCTCACAGCTCTGACACTTGCCCTTGGGGGTCACCTCCTACCGGACAATGCTCGTGATTCCTGTCCCCCTCCCCGCCCCCGTCATGCTGATTCCCTGCGCTCCATCGCTCCTTACCGTTCCCGTAAATGGTATTCTGCACAGTTGCTCAAGTCAGAAAGAGGGGTGTCCTCCTCGCCCCGGCTTCTCTATCCCGCCGCACCGGGAAGCCCACCCCCGGGCTCTGGGCACCAACTCTGGGCCTTTTTATTTCTTTTCCCCCTTTAAGTAAGTGGCTCCGTATTTGGGGAACAGAAGTATCAGTGGATACGGGGGTGTTAATGCTTTGGGGAGACGCTGGGCGGGTCACCGGGTGGTGGGGCGTCTTGTGTCTCTTCCCAGGACTCAGGAGCGTGAGGAGCTGCCACCGGCCACACGCGGGGTGTCGCGGGGAGTCCAGATGGCGGTGACCTTACAGTGTGAGCTGAGGAGGAGCAAGCGCGTTCGAGAACACTCCTCGGGGCTGAGGGGTTGGCTGGACGTGACCGAGGTGGAGAGAATGTGCTCGGATGGCCAGGGGGCTGCACAAGGGGGAGCAGGGTCGTGTTGGCCACACTAGTGTCCTGTAGGCCTCAGTAAAAATAAACGTACCCCCCCAGGCCAAGACCCATAGGTATCCTTGTACCTGTGTCAATAAGGTTTTTTTTAATAAGTTTATTTTGAAAGAGAGAGAGACAGACAGGACCAGTGTGGGAAGGGCACGGGGGTGGGGATGAGGATCCAAAGTGGGCTCCGTGCTGACAGCAGAGAGCCCCCATGTGGGTCTCCGACTCATGAACCGCGAGACCATGACCTGAGCCGAAGTTGGACGCTTAACCGACTGAGCCCCCAGGCGCCCTGTGCCCGTGTCAGTACGTGGTAAGGGCACACACGTGGCACTTACTGAGGCAGGCCCTGTCCTGGGGGTCACGCGTGTGTACTGATCTCCTCATGGATCCTCACAGCCCCGTGAGACGCTGTCACTCTCTCTGCTTCGCAGACCAGGGAAGCCAGGGCCAACCCAGGGAGTGGGTGACCTCAGGGCCTCCCGGCAGACGGGCGGTGGAGCTGGGACCTGAACCCTGACCCCGGCTCCAGGGCGCCTGCCCTTTCCCACCCGCCGTGCGCTCCCCTCACAGAGAGAAACAGACGTGTCACAGAACAGTCTGTGTGCGACGCTTTGGGATGTGTGCTGTTTCGTTCCGTGTTATCCCTCAACGGCTGGTCAGCACCCCCCACACTGGGGTCCTGACCCTCTCTAATTCATCTCAGTCTGCGTTCTGGAAAATCGTTCTGTCCTACTCCCCCAGCGCCTCTCAGCTCCTCCCCACCTCCACCCCAGGGCTGCTCCCCTCCCTCCGGCCTCCATCCGCTCCCCACGCGGAGACCGCAGTCCTCTGAAAGATACACCTCTGCCCGGATCGTTCCCGGATCGAACACCCCCCGGCACCCCGGTGCTCTGCGGGCCGTGGACTCGGTACACGCAGGTGATCAGTAAATGCGTGAACACCTAATCCTACAACTTCCTGCGACTGTTTCCTCAGGTGAAGATCTACCCCCGAGGAAATCCTTTGAGGTGGACTTTCCCATGAGCGTCACGAGAAAGCTGCTCGGCATCCAGTGAGTATGGCCTTGACCTTCGGGGAGGCCCGGTCGGTGCAGCGGCAGTGCACGGGAGGCGGCCGCTCGGATCGCCGGAGGCCGCATCTAGGGGACCCTGCCTTTGACTCCCTTCCCACTGGTTTTCTGGCCCCAAGATCCTCGTTCTGAACCATCTTCCAAATGAAATATACCCTCCCTTGCAACTCTTCTGTCCGTTAATGTAATTTCCCTGAACATTTAAAAGACATGACTTGTATTGGGTTAATAATCTGAAGTTAAAAAAAAAGTCTTTTTAATGTATTATTTATTTTTGAGCAGGGGAGAGAGACAGAGAGAGACAGACACACACACAGAATCCGAAGCAGGCTCCAGGCTCCGAGCTGTCAGCACAGAGCCCGACGTGGGGCTTCGAAGTCGTGAACCGTGAGATCATGACCTGAGCCGAACCTGGATGTTCAACCTACTGAGCTACTCAGGCACCCCAGGAATCTGAAATTTTATGTGTGCTTTGGCCACTTCTTTATCTCCGGGCATAGAAAGGTGCCTGGCCCAGAGCAGGTGTATAGTCAGTAGCGTGTAAAGAATCACGGAGGCCGAAGTCGGTCATTTACTATATAGGAGACGGTGCGGTGGCCTCCCTGAGTGCAACTCTGAAGAATCGTGCGAAGTTGCAGATGACGACTTTGTGACTCTTTGCCGAACTCTCTTGTAGCCCGTGGGAAACGCGTCCCCGGATCCCCTCCTTCTGTCCCCAGCTGCGAGAATCCCGGGCTCACATCTGCAGGTGAGGAAACTGGAACTCAGAGACGTTCAGCTCCTCTCCATAAGGTCACCTGTTGAGAAAGCAGTAGAGCTGAAATTAAACCCTGACCTCAAGCCCAAGGTCACATTTTTTCAGTGGTTTTTAACCTCTGCTTCCTCCCCTTCTTTTTACATTAGCCATTTCAACAAAATCTTCATTCTTACTTAAACAAAATTTTTAGTAAGCATGAAAAATTTCACCTTGTCCACTAAAGATGTGTGCTCCTCACAATCTAGAAATATATTTTATGGGTTTTTTTTTCCTGATTTTTCCTATGAAAAAAAGTTTTTCTCCTTTCCAAAAAGATATTACACAAAATGTGCATTTTATTTTTTTTTTATTTTTAAAAAATATTTATTCTCAAGAGAGAGGGAGACAGAGAGCAAGCAGGGGAGGGGCAGAGAGGGAGACAGACTCTGAAGCAGGCTCCAGGTGTGAGCCGTCAGCACAGAGCCCCATCCGGGGCAAGAACTCATGAGCCGCGCGCTTGATCATGATGTGACCCGAAGTCGGATGCTCAACCGACTGAGCCGCCCTGGCCCCACAGGACACAACCCAGCTTGTGAGAACACGGAGTAGAATAAGAGCAGTGGCTCTCACCTAGCCCTAGAGGAGGTTTCCGGGGCGAAAACTGTGTGTATGGTGGTTGCGATACTGAATTTGGCTCTCTGAGATCCGATGTTTTGCATGGCCTGCAGGAGGGGAGAGTCCCCACATAGAGTCACTGAACGTCAGGTCTGAGTAGGACTCCGTTTGTTCAGTTCTCTGTGATTAATAATCTCCATGTTACAATTGTTCATGGAGTGAGCAGAGGCAGGAAACGAGAGACAGCTTGGAAACCACTGGAACATTTGGAAAACTGCTGCTAGCCTATCTTGAGTGACTTCTCAGTCTTGAGGACTTCACGATCAGTTTGTGACTTGATGTCACATCCTGAGTATAACGCTCACGGAGCGACTCTGAGAGCTGATCCACTGAATTTTTCAGACGCTCTGGGCCAGATGTCATTACCCAGAAGGCCCTTGGACCTGTGTGCCATTTCTGAGGCGGGTGT
>PISW01005815.1:10223-124232 GCA_004023785.1 Mungos mungo | reverse complement strand
TTGTACAATATTTCTCATGTGTAAATTGATATTGGTGTTTATAACCAATTTATTTTTTAATTCAGTCATGTGTGTGTCTCTCTCTCGGACCTGAGTCCTCTGGATTATTTTTACAGTGTCAACTTTCTGGCTTGGCAGAGCTCAGAAGACTAAACCCTCAATAATGATACTGCTGGGATAATGCTTCTAGGGAAGCAGGGTTTCTTTGTGGAAGGAGTCTGTTTTGGAGCCTCCCTCCTTCCCTTTTGGAAAAGCAACAAGACAGAGGTGTCATCCAGCGGGTCAGCGGGCAGTTCAGGAATTAAGAAAGAAACTAACCTTTATTGAATGCATGTTCTTTGCCAGGATTTGTGTTAGTCACTTTATGTTTGTTATCTCAGTTGCAGTAACAAATATGTGAGGAAGATATAATTATCCACTTTTTATAGTTAAGGAAACAAAGCCTTGGAAAGGTTAGGAAATTAGCTGAAGATTACGCAGCCAGCAAGGGATAGAGTCATGGTCTAGAATGCCTGCTTTCCACCTTGCTTTATTAAGACCACACAGTTTATTCTAATTTTGTTAAATAATCATATTTTAAATTATTGGACAATTTATGAAGCAGTTTACATTGAAAAAGGAATTTTTATAGCATAAAAATTTCTTGGGGAAGTCTCCATGTGATGACTAATCTAAACCAGTTCTTCAGTATTCTTCAGAATTTTGATGATTCTCTGGGCAACTTTATCTTCCTGTTTCATGAAGTTAGTGTTTCAGGTCATCAGCCTTCCCCCCACTCGCCCCACACTGCAGTTTACCTTGAGCAGGTGCCCTTCATTTCTACTTTGTGCACAAAGTGCACCTCTTGCACCACCTGTGCTCTGGGTACTGTTTCTTAGGAACCTTAACTCCTCAGGCGTCCAGCTCCCCTTTCTGTTTTCATCCTCTTGCTCGTGCCGTCAGCATTTAGACACGAGTGCTTGCCGCCATTCTCCCCTGAGTTCTCTGCTCTCCTGGCTCACACGCTTGCTTTTAGTCCTTCGGGGCCTGCCTGCCTTCTTCAGGCCTTTCCTGTACCTTTTATGCCTGGAATACTCCGTCCACTTCCCATTAAAACAGATGCGGCAGCTTATATCTATTTTATTCTCAAATCTTATTCTCCCATTTATCAGACATCATTGAAATAGTTAAACATACGATTTATATTTATTGTAAATAAAGACTAAAAGAATGACAGCATTTTAATTTGAAGCACTATTGCATTCATGAAATATTGCTCACTTAGTATTTTATAGGCTTATAGCATGAACGGAGATTTTCAATAAATAAGGAACTTTTGAAAAATTACATGGCATCAATCACATGTAATAAACTTCTGACATATGGTTTCTCAAAAATGTTAGTGATACTGTTTTTTAGTATGTAGTTGATGACTATCACTTTCAGTCTCAGTTTATTGTAAAACTTAACATTATTAAAAGAAAGTTACCTCATTTTCTTTTCCAAAACCAAAATTTTCATAGTTTCACTTTGATCTTTACTGTTTTTCCTAGTTAATTGCTTCAATGTGCTGTTTCCATTTGTAGATTTTAAATAGCTTTGTAGTATCATAAAGTCTCTACTACAGTAGTTAAATTTTCTGTTTTTGAAGACAAACTAAATGACTACTTAGATACTGAGAAACTGTTGTCTCTTCCTACATGAAAAATATGGAAGTAGACTGACCTAACGAAGCTGTATTATTTCTATATGGAAAAGATGCATAGTGGTATCACTACCATTTTCTTTACTAAAGGTTTGGAAGGATTGATGACTTAGAGTGCACCCTCTGGTGAAGCATAACATGTGACCACAATAGAAAAAAAATATTCTTCAGTTCACTTGGCTGTCTTTGTCACAAGTGTGGGGCCAGACATGGCCTCCATCTGCAGCTCTTCGTTGACTCCTATTTCTTTCTCTCTTTTTTATACCAATGCTCAGAATCTTTCACTGACATAAGCCAGACAAAGAAAAAGAACCTTATGATATTTTCAGGATTGCAGCAGATTCATTACCTCAAGCTGTAACTAGCTTTCAAAAATAGGTGACAGAGATTTTGATCTGGATGAGTTCCTGCATCACCATAGATACCAGGCCTCCACAGTGAAATGATGACATTTTAATTAGAAAGATGGCTTTAACTTGTGAATTAGAAGCTTTCCCAGTAAACAAGTGCAGGACTTTGTGGAGGTTCTAGGATGGGGGAAGATGATGTACTTCCTTGTCTTTAAAAGTCGTCAGGGAGAGGGTCTCTGATCTGTTCCTTCACAGCTCAGTACTCAGATATAATCTCCCCTCTGGTAACTGTCATGCTGGGAAGTAAATGTCTGTGAACCTGACTTTTCTCTGAAGCAGAAAAACCTCCTTGATCAAGCCTAGGGTTCTGGTGCTTACCGTTGGCAGCTAAAAGTAGATCACAACAGCATCATCTTGACCGTCTTTTCTAAGACAACAGTGTAGAATTAAAGTTCAGTAGATAAATGTCTACATAGCACACAGTAAGTGCTTATATTATGAACTCTTTTTGCTTTTGTAGTTAAATTCTCTGGGCTTCTAGCATGGTGAGGGTATCAATTCAAGCACATTGTGTTGAAGATTTATAGAAGTTAAACATTTCCTGCTTCAAAAACACTGGCAAAGTTAAACAATGAAAAAGTGATTCTTTTTGTAACTAATTATGGTAGTTTAGCATGCAACACTTCTTTTGTGATCTTTTTCTTCTTTATGGGCTGGCAAACACCAATAGTGGACTCAGTGTCAGTTAATTTGTCAAGCTGAATATCTGCTTTAAGAGGTCCAGCTTTTCTTTCTTTGGCTGCTAGAAATTTTCCTGGCTATCCCATGAATTCTAGAACATACCTCATCGTTTGAATCTATAGAAACTCATTTTGTATGTTTCATCCCAATGTGGTTTTTGTTATTTTGCTATTTACTAAGTATAGAGTGTTAATAATTTTTCAACTCTTGTTGAAGCATTTTTCTTTTATTTTTTAAATTGAATTGACTTACCATATCCTATTAGTTTCATGTGTACATCTTAGTGATTTGATATTTTTAAATGTTATGAAATGATCACCATAAGTCTAATTACTGTGACCATATGAAGTTATTACAGTGTTACTGACTTTATTTCCTCTGCTGTGTATTACATCCCCATGATTCAATTATTTTATAACTGGGAGTTTGTACTTCTTAATCTCCTTCACCTGCTTTACCTGTCCCCTCAATCCCTCTCTCATCTGCTAACCAATAGTTTGTTTTCTTCATCAGTAAAACTTCCTGTTTTGTTTTGTTTTGTTTTTTAAGGCTCCACATATAAGTGAAACCATATGGTATTTGTTTTTCTTTCCCTGACATTTCACGTAAGGTCCATCTATGTTGTCAAAAATGGCAAGAATTTTTTTTAGCATTTTATTATTTTTTTAAAGTACATGTGGAAATGAAACTCCTGACCCCAAGATGCTCTTCTGCCTGAGCCAGTCAGGCGCCTCAGATTTCATTCTTTTTTATGGCTATTCCATTGTATACATATACCACATCTTTTTTATCTGTACATCTCAGCGGACACTTAGATTTCTTCCGTATCTTGGCTATTGAAAATAATGCTACAGTGAACATAAGGGTGCATATTTCTCTCCAAAGTAGTGTTTTTACAGTGAAGCACAGAGTCTGAAGTTTGAGGTCAGCATATGGTGGTCCTCCTGTGAGAAAGCAGGGCTGAGACTTGGGAGTGGATCTTGAGGTCAGAGGATCCCTTGGGTTGCACAAAGAGAAACATTTCCCCTGCTTGGAGTGCATTTGGTAGAGGTGGTACAGCCTCTCTGCAGACAAAAGACCTGGCAAACACCATCAGGCCACCACATTTACCAGTATAGGAACAAAGACACCTGTTGCAGACAGCAAGCCCTGGTGCTGGTTGTGTGTTGTAATTTACCATAAACTCTGAACCGCTGTTACTTTGCCAACAGCATGAGCATTTCCTGGGACAAGCCAGCCCTGGCCACAGTGCTGTGAGACCTTACCCCAGAGGATCGCTGTGGGTCTAAATCGCAGGATCTCTGAAGTATAAGGTTTTGAAACATAGCTGGGCCTGAGATAAAACTCTGGAGAGAGGTGCTGACTGGTAGACAGCTTGGACAGAGACAGGGAAGACAGGGAGCTGTCAGAAATGGGAGACACTGAATGGGTGACTTATTACATGTCTGTGAGGGTGTTAACTTCATGCTCTGGAGAATAGAAAGCAAGGATAAAGCCATTTTCACTGATAGCCCACCAACACTGATTGACCCCCATCAGGTAAACAGCACCACCAAGTGCAGAATGGAACCCTTACACTAGCCCCACCCCCCATGCCCTCCAGGCACATCTCCACTAGGACAGATCTGCCTTAGAATCGGAGCAGCAGGCCCCTCCCCTAGAAGACCAGCACAAATCCCTTCCAGGAGTTTAGTCTACTGCAAACTTTCAGCTCTAGGGGAAACTGGCTCTAGCTTCATTTCAATTTTTTTGTTGTTTATTTGTCTCTTCATTTTTGTTGTTGTTGATTGTTTTTGTTGGTTTTCTTTTGTTTCTTGGATAGAGAAAAAGCAAATTATTTTGTTTTTTTTAATTTTTAATTTTTTTCTCTCTTCTTTTTCTCTTTTCTCTTTTTTCTGTCAGGCTTCTCTTGACAAGCAGACCAAAACACACCTAGGATCTGCCTTCCTTTATTTGACTAAAAATCATTTTTTAAGTTTATTTATTTTAAGAAAGAGCACAGGTAGGGGAGGGGCAGAGAGAGGTGGGAACAGAGAATCCAAAGCAGGCTTTGTGCTGACAGCAGAGAGCCTGGTGCAGAGCTTGAACACTTGAACCATGAGATCATGACCTGAACCAAAGTCGATGCTTGAGCCACCCAGGTGCCTCAATTTTTTTAAAAAATATTTTTATTTCATTCTGCTGTTATTGTTATTACTTTTTTTTCTTCATTTAAAATGACAAGATGAAGGAATTTACCTCAAAGAATAGAAAGAAGTGATGACCAAGGATTTAATCAATGCAGATGTAAGTAAGATGTCTGAACTAGAATTGAAAACAGTGATTATAATACTAGCTGGGCTTGAAAAAAGCTTAGAAGACACCAGAGAATCATTTTCTGTAGAGACAAAAGAACTAAAATCTAGTCAAGCTGAAATTTAAAATGCTATAATTGAAATGCAAACCAAAATGGAGGCCATAAACACAGGATGGATGATGCAGAGGAACAAATTAGTTATGGAGAAGATAAAATTATGGAAAATAATGAAGCTTAAGAGGAGGGAAACAAAATTCAGGGTCAGGAAGGCAAACTTAGGGAAGTCAGGGATTTATTAAAACATAATAACATTTATATCATAAATACCAGAAGATAAAGAGAAAGAAAAAGAGGCAGAAGATTTGTGTGAACAAATTATAGCTGAAAACTTCCATAATAAGGGGAAGACACATACATCAGAATCCAGAAGGCACAGAGAGCTCCTTTAAATTCAGCAAAAGCTGCCCATCACCAAGACATATCATAGTCAAACTCACAAAACACACAGACAAGGATAGAATCTTCAAAGCCTGGGGAAAAAAAGTCCTATCCTACAAGGGAAGACAAATCAAGTTTGCAGTAGATGTGTCCACAGAAACTTGGCAAGCCAGAAAGGAGTACCAAGATATATTCATCGAGCTGAATGGGAAAAATATGCAGCCAAGATTACTCTATCCAGCAAGGCTGTCATTCAGAATAAAAAGAGAGTTAAAGAGCTTCCCAGGGAAACAAAACTATAGGAGTTTCTGACCACTGAACCAGCCCTACAAGAAATTCTAAGGGGTACTCTTTGAGAGGAGAGAAAAAAAAAAAGACTACAAGCAACAAAGACTAGAAAGGACAAGAGAGCATCACCAGAAACACCAACTTTACAGGTAACACAGTGGCACTAAATTTCCATCTTTCAGTAATCACTCTGAATGTGAATGGACTAAATGCTCCAATCAAAAGACATTGGGTATTAGAACAGATAAAACACACACACACACACAACACACACACACACACACACACACACACACAAGATCCATATATGCTGCCTAAAAGAGATTCATTTTCGACTTAAATATACCTGAAGATTGAAAGTGAGGGGATGGAGAAACTTATCATGGTAAGGGACGTCAAAAGAAAGCTGGAGTAGCTAGCCATACTTATATCAGACAAACTAGATTTGAAAACAAAGTCTATAATTGTATCATAATTAAGATTTCTATCCATTAAGAAGATCTAAAAATTGTGTTTATGCCCCCAACTTTAAAGTGGGGCATAATTTATAGATCTATATCTATATCTATATCTAAATTAAAAACAAGCATAAGGAAACTCATTGATAATAATACAGTAATAGTAGGGGACTTTACCACCTCACAACAGTGGACAGATCACTCAAGCTGAAAATCAACCAGGAACATCTTTGAATGACACACTAGACCAGATGGACTTAACAGATATATTCAGAACACTTCATTCTAAAGCAGCAAAATACACATCCTTCTCAAGTGCACATGCAACATTCTCCAGAATAGATCACATGATCACAAATTATTCCTTAACAGGTACAAAAAGATCAAGATCATGCCATGCATATTTTCAGATCGCAACGATATGAAACTTGAAGTCAACTACAATAAAAAATTTGGAAAGCCCTCAAATACATGGAGATTAAAGAACATCCGACTAAAGAATGAATGGGTTAGCCAAAAAATTAAAGAAGAAATAAAAAATACATGGAAGCAAATGAAAATGAAAACATGACAGTCCAAACCTTGTGGGATGCAGCAACAGTAGTTCTAAGAAGGAAGTATACTGCAATTCAGGCTGATCTCAAGAAGCAAGAAAGGTCCCAAATACACAGCCTACCCTACACCTAAAGGAACTAGGAAAGGAATAGCAAATACAATCTAAAGCCAGCAGAAGAAGGGAAATAATAAAAACCAGAGCAAAGATGACCTAGAAACAGACAAACAAATAAAACACTCGAGTAGAATAGATCAATGAAACTAAGAGCTGATTCTTTGAAAGAATTAGCAAAGTTGATAAATTCCTAGCCAAACTTACCAAAAAGAAAACAGGAAGGACCCAAATAGATAAAATCATGAATGAAAGAGGAGAGATTACAACCAGTAGCACAGAAATATAGACAAATAGAAGAGAATACTTGAAGAATTATATGCCAACAAACTGGGAAGGCTGGGAGAAATGGACAAATTCCTAGACACTTACCCACTACCAAAACTCAAATGGGAAGAAATTTTTGAACAGACCAATAACCAGCAAGGAAATCAGTAATCAAAAATCTCCCAACAAGCAAGAGTCTTGGACTAGATGGCTTCCCAAGGAAATTTCCCCAGACATTTAAAGAAGAGGTAATACCTATTCTCAAATGTTCCAAAAAATAGGAATAGAAGGAAAACTTCCAAACTCATTCTACATAGTCAATATTACCTTGATTCCAAAACCAGAGAGTCTACTAAACAGAATTACAAGCCAATATCCCTGATGAACATGGATGTAGGAATTCTCAACAAGGCATTAGCAAATCAAATTCAACAGTACATTAGAAGAATTATTCACCATGATCAAGTAGAACTTATTCCTGGGCTGCAGAGCTGGTTCAATATTCACAAATCAATCAAGATGAGTAAACCACATTAATAAAATATAAGAACCATATGATACTGTCTATAGACACAAAAAGGATTTAACAAAGTATAGCATCTATCCTTGATAAAAATCCTCAATAAAGTAGGGATAGATGGAATATACCTCAACATCATAATGACCATATATGAAAGAGCCTCAGCTAATATCCTCAATGACAAAAGTCTGAGAACCTTTTCCCTGTGGCTAGGAATAAGACAAGGATGTCCTCTCTCACCATTACTATTTAGCATAGTTTTAGAAGTCATTAGACTGTGACATTAAACAAAAAGAAATAAAAGGCATCCCTGTTGTCAAGGAAGAAGTCAAACTTTGACCATTTGGAGACGACATGATACTTTATGTAGAAAACCTGAAAGACTTCACCAAAATATTAATAGAACTAATACATGAATTCAGCAAAGTCGCAGGGCATAAAAACCAATATGTTGAAATCTGTTCTATTTCTATATACCAATAACGAAGCAGCAGAAAAAGAAATGACGTAATCAATCCCATTTCCAATGGTATCAAAAACAATAAGATCCGTGGAATAAAGCTAACTGAAAACTGTAGAACACTTATGAAAGAAATTGAAGAAGATGCAAAGAAATGGAAAAGCATTCCATGCTTGTGGATTGGATGAACAGTGTTAAAATGTCTATGCTACCCAAAGTAATCTACACATTTAATGTGATCCCTATCAGAATACTACCAACATTTTTCATAGAGCTAGCACAAACAGTCCTAAAATTTGTTTGGAAACACAAAAGACCGAAATAAACCAAAGCAATCCTGCGAAAGGCATCACAATTCTGCATTTCAAGCTATATTAAAAAGCTGTAGTCACTACAATAGTTTGGTTCTGGCACGAAAACAGATGCATAGATGGGTTGAACAGAAAATAAAACCCAGAAATTGACCCAAAACCATATGGTCTGCTCATCTTTGACAAACCAGGAAAGGACATCCCATGGGAAAATACAGTCTCTTCAACAAATGGTGCTGGGGAAACTGGATGGTGACATCTAGAAGAATGAACCTGGACTACCTTATTATACCATACACAAAAATAAACTCAAAATGGATGAGAGACTTAAACATAAGACCAGAAGCCATCAAAATCCTAGAGGGGAAAGCAGGCAACAACCTCTTTGACCTCGATGGCAGCAACTTCTTCCTTGACATGTTTCCGGAGGCCAGGGAAACAAAATAAAAAATGAACTCCTGGGACCTCATCAAAGTAACAGGCTTCTGCACAGCAAAGCAAACAGTAAAACTAAAAGGCAACCCACTGAATGAGCAAAGATATTTGCAAATGACATGTCAGATAAAGGGTTAGTATCAAAGTCTATAAAGAACTTATCAACCTCAACACCCAAAAAACAAATAACCCAGTTAAAAAATGGTAAGAAAACATGAATAGACAGTTTTTCAGAGAAGACATCCAGATGGCTAACAGACACATGGAAAGATGCTCAACATCACTCATCATCAGGGAAATACAAATAAAAACCACAATGAGATGAACCTCACACCTGTCAGAAAGGTTAAAATTAAGAACACAAGAAACAACAGGTTTTGGTAAGGATGCCAAGAAAGGGGAACTCTCTTGTACTGTTGGTGGGAATGTAAACTGGTGAACAGTATGGAAGGTCCTCAAGAAAGTAAAAATAGGACTACCCTGTGATCCAGCAATTGCATTATTAGGTATTTACCCAAAGGATACAAAAATACAGATTAAAAGGGGTACATGCACCCCAATGTTTATAGCAGTACTATCAACAATAGCCAAACTGTGGCAAGAGCCTATATATATATCTTTATAATGGAATATATATATTATATATATTCTTATAAAGGATATATATATATTCTTATAAAGGATATATATATATCCTTATAATGGATATCTATATCTATATCTATATCTATATATCCTTATAATGGAATATTACTCAGCCATCAAAAAGAATGAAATCTTGTCATTTGCAGTGATGTGGATGGAACTAGAATGTATTATGCTAAATGAAATAAGTCGATAAGATAAAGACCAATACCATATCATTTCACTCCTATGTGAAATTGAAGCAAAACAGACGAACATATGGGAAGAAGAGGCGAAAAAGAAGAGAGGAAAACAAACCACAAGACACTCTTAGTGACAGAGGGAGGTGGGTGGCAGCTGAGCTAGATGGGTGATGGAGATTAAGGAGTGCACTTGTGATGAGCACTGGGTGTTATATGTAAGTAGTGAATCACTGGATTCTATGGAAAAAACCCTGAATGTAAGAAAATAAACCAATCATGGCAACCAAAAAAATAAAAAGCTTAAAAAAAGACAAATTAGTGTGTTTATTTTCTTTGGATAAATACCCAGAAGTAGAATTGCTAGATCGTATAGTAGTTCTATTTTAAACTTGTTGAGGAACCTCTATACTGTACTCCTAAGGCATTTTTCTTGCCACAGAATAAATAACTTCAGGGAGGTAGGTGATATGGTGAACAAATCAAAGGTATAAACATCCATTTATAAAATAAATGTAATGTACAGCATGGCAGCTGAAGTTAATATCACTGTGCCGTGTGTTTGGAAGTTGCTAAGAGAGTAAGTAGATCTTCATAGTGCTTAACACAAGAAAGAATTCTCTGTGTGACGACGTTAAGACTTACTCTTGTTCTCAATTTCAACTATACACAGATATCTATCATTAGGTTGTACACCTGAAGCTAATTTACTGTTACAAGTTGATAATACTTTGGGGTGCCTGGGTGGCTCAGTCAGTTAAGCATCCAACTTCGGCTCAGGTCTTGATCTCACGGTTTGTGAGTTCAAGCCTCGCATCGAGTTCTGTGCTGAGAGCTCAGTCTGGAGCTTGCTTCAGATTCTGTGACTCCCTCTCTCTCTGTCCCTCCCCTGCTTATGCTCTGTCTGTCTCTCTGTCTCTGTCTGTCTCTCTCTCTCTCTCTCTCAAAAAAAAAAAAAGACATAAAAAAAACAAGTCAATGATACCTCAATTTAAAAAGAAACTATTTGAAGGGATAATTATAATATAAGCTCTTGATATTACACAGAGCTAAAGGTTTCATGTATTTCCTTTACCAGTGGCCTCAGTGCATAATTTGCCATTCATCCCCTCCAAATATTTGTTTGTTTCTATCACTGTTAGCTTTCCTTACATTTAGTAGAGACCTGGCATGGGTAAATTTACACTTAATTACATAAGCTATATGATATGTATAAATAATTTTAAAAGCTACGCTTAAAGTTTCTCTTTAAAGGTAAGTTACACTGTTGTCAGTAATAGCAGTGTTATTAATTTGTACATATGTGGTATTTTAGAACTTAGAGATATATTAAATTGATTAACTGTTTTCCCAAAGTTTAGTCTTATTTAGCTTGTGCTTACTATTTTATCCTTAAATTTGAATGGAAATTAATTTGACTGGCGTGAGGTGGTATCTCTGTGTGACTGATTTGTATTTCCCTTGTTGAGCCCTTTAAAGAAAAAGTATGCTGATTGCTACTTTAGTTTTATTTTCTTTTTGGTGGATGCATTAGTATCTTCCTTCTTTCCTTCCCTCCTTCCACCTACCACCCTTTTCTCTGTTGCAGTATTTCAATTATTATATGCTCTATGTTTTTGTTTTATTCTAAATGTAAAGTATTCTGTTAATTTTGTTTCTTTATTATACAATCATGGTATTTTTCTTATTTCATATATTCTCTTATCATGAAAAACCTACAGTAACATTGGTTGCTTTGTTTTGAAATTTAATTCTATTGCTATCTTGTAGTGTAGATTCACTCTAATTCAGTCTAATTAACTGTCTGCTTCCAGCCTTAGGGTCTTTGACATTATAGCTTTCCATAGTTTTCCAGTTCACTGAATGGCATTCTATTTTCATTCTCCCCTGTGATTTAGCATCTGACTAAATTTTCATTGTCCTTCATATAGAATCTGTCACTGTTCTTTGGTTAAAATTTGTGTAATTGTTTTATGTTTCTCAAAAACATAGAACTTTTTATTTGGGCAATTTTTATTTATATGGTTGTACCTAATTTAAAGAATTTAAGGCTGGCTTTTTATTAAAGTAGTAAATACTGAAATAGTTGTTTTGTAATTCAGAAGAAGAGACCCAGACAACCACTTTGGGTCACTATAGTTTAGTTTGCATTTTCTGTACTCTTATATAATCAAAGTCATACCCGTGCTTTCTCATGTCTGGGTCTGTTGTTCATAAAAATTTTGAGATTTATCCATGTTGTATTCATTGATGATTTGGTCCTTTTTTATTGCTGATTAATATTCCATTTTATTCAAAGACATTTATATGTTCACTTATTGATGAACATTTGGGTTATTTCCATTTTCAGGCTAGGGTTAATAAAGCTGCCATGGTCAAGTACAAGTCTTTGTGACAGTGTAGGTTTTCATTTCTCTTGGGTGAATACCAAATGCAAAGAATTTTTGGGTTTTGGAAAGAATAATAGGTTTACTTCTTAAAGAGACCAGCAATTTTCCAAAGTGGTTTATAATTTTATCTTCCCACATTAGTTGAATTAGAATTCTTCTGCGTTCTCACCAAAATTTGATGTTGGCAGTCTTTTTTAATGTTAGTTATTTTAATAGGTGGGGGTAGTAGATTTTTATTGTAGTTTTAATTTGCCTTTTCCTAATTGCTGATGTGACCTGCTTTTCAAATGCCTAATACAAAGGGTCTTTGCTTGGTATTTATAGAGTTTACTTTCTTCTTCTTACTTATGTGTGAAAATTCTTAATGTATTCTGGATACAAGTCTTTTGTCATATATATGTATTGTAAATATTTTCTCCCGTTCTAAGGCTTGCATTTTTTTTTTTAGCATTGTGATCGACGTTACGTTAACATAGCATAACATTCATTTAAGCATACAGTTTGATGGTCAGTAAATTGTATACAGTTGTGCAACCATCTCATCACCCAGGTTTTTAGGAAACTGTTATCACCACAAAATTGTTCCCTCATGTCTGTTTGCAGACAGTGCCTTCTCCCCCTGCTCCAGACCCAGACAATCCCACATCTACTCTCTGTGTCTTGAGCTTTCACTTTTCTAAAATTTCATACAAATGTAGGCTCCTGCAGTAGTTTCTTTCATCTAGCCTAGTGTAATATTTGGGTTCGTCTTTGTTGTTGCATGCATGAGTGGCCCTTTTATTGCTGAGTAGTATTCCATTCTGGGGGTATGGTCTCTGTTCATGTATCTGTAGGTTGATGCACATTAGATTGGTTACACGTTTTAGCCATTTAGAATCATTCTGCCTTTTACCTCCGTTGATATCATCTTTTTGAACAGCACAGTTTTAAAAATTTTGATGAAGACCAGTTTATCTATATTTTTGTTTGCATGTTATATAAGAAATTTCTATCTACCCTAAAGTTGGAAAGCTTCCTTCCTATGTTTTTTTTTTAAGGAATTTATGTTTTTATCTTTAAGTTTTACATAGAGTGTAAGGTTCATTTTTTTTCCATAGAGATATTCAGTTGTGTGAGCACCTTTTGTTGAAAGAGATTATTTTATTTTTTTTCCCCTTGGTTGAATTACTTCAGTGTGAATTGGTAGATATTTTGGCACCTTGAGAATATTTAATTCCCTGTCAATCTTTGTCCTAATGATTTTAACATCTTCTGATGATTTTTTTGTCTACATCATTTTATATTTTTCATTGGAGATTGTGAAAAAGTGATTTTTTATTTTGTTATTCCTCTATATCTATTAGCTGTGATTCATTTGTAAAGAGGAACTTGCACTCATCAACTAAGGATATTTGGTTACCCTGAACTGCAGTTTCTTTTTATAATGATGGATAAATATTTAAATTTTATGCTTTCATTATCAATTTACAAAGTAATGAGTTGCTATAATAGCCACCTCCATTGGTGGCAAATGTGGCATGGATTTGTTCTTCTTCATCTTTTTAAAGTGCTCTCACGGACTCATGTATTTTTATATATTGTGGTGCTGAGAGAGACCGCTAGAGCTGTGACACCAAGCCAGACTAACAGTGGCTTAAAAATAGGGTTCTGTCTGGATGTGGGTGGTGCTAACATTGTTTCAGCTGTTCAGTAAGGATTCAGCTCACCCATTCTGTCATCCGTAGTGTCCTCTTGTTTGTCACATCATGGTCTCCCACCCCTTGGCGTTATGCCTGTGTTTAACGTGTGCATATGGGGCAGTGTCGGCTGCCAGCCAAAAGGCAGTACAAATCCTTGTCAGAATTGCCCCCGCAGACCTGTCTTTGTGACTCATTGGCCAGATCTGGGTCTCATGGTCACTCCAGCTGTCAGGAGGACTATGAAAGCAAGTATCTGGCAGATAAGCATAGAACTGTCAACATCAGCTTCTGCGGCTCATGAGCCAGTGCCTGGGGCAGTGCACATTGCCACCCTGGGAGAAAATTAGATTGTTACATTAGAAACATTGGAGACATTACATTAAGAGAGAAAGAGGGAATGAATTTTGGGGAATAACTGGCAATGCCTATCATAAAATCTTTGATAAAGCACAGAATGACAAGAATTATTATGTTGTATTACTCTAAAAAAATAAGCCATATTTATACATTTAACTTAAAAATGCAATTCTATTAAAAGAATAACATTTTGGGCTTGCCATGTCAATGTCTCATGATTCTTTCATTCTCCTATAAAATTCATTTTATTAATATGTCTTAGTTTCCTTGAAATATTATCTACTGGTATTTAATACAATGAGAATGTTATTCTGGGGCGCCCGGCTGGCTCATTTGGTAGAGCATTCAATGCTTGATCTCAGGGTCATGAGTTTGAGCCCCATGTTGAGGGTAGAGATTACTTTAAAAAAATTAGAAGAGAATGTTCTTCTAAGTATTGACATCATTTAATTTTTGAATTTTTATTTAACGCCAAACTATGAATTCATATACTCTTCAGACTTGTTCTGTGAGGAAATTTGAAAGTTAGAATAATCTTTTTACTCTATATCACTTATCCTTTGACTCTTCTCCATTGTCTCTGGTATCACCTTGTTTTTTTCAGAACCTTCTTCGAACCCATATTCACTTTCATTCTTTTCTTTTTTCTCTCCTTTTTCCTTATCTTTTTACAGCTCTTTTATTTTCTGCTTTTCTTCAGAAGGGGTAGAATAAAGTTGATTCTGGTTGATAAGATCATACTGTGGTATTAAATGTCCTTCTTAGTTTTTTAATTTCATTTGGGTTATGCACTGTTTACTGTTGATTGTTAACAGGTTCTGAAATAATCATATTAGCTTAGCCAAGAAGTACATAACCAGCATTAATGGGCTGCATGTTAGCGAATCAGAAAAGCCACTGGTAGGCTCTAAATCACAACCAAGGTAGCTAATATAATTCTTGCCTTTAAATTACGTTATTTAATGTGATTCTCTCTTCCTTTAGTACATGTAATCTCCCATGGAGCTCCATTAAGCTTTCAGTGTCTTAGGCATGTTTTAGCTCCAGAAAAAGTGGCAAGTGTATATATCCCACTAGGGCATATGGACACAGAGATTATAAATTGTCTTCAGAATTTTGGCAGTATATATACTTAACAAGTATACATAACGTATAGAGTGTGTATAGAGTGTGTATAGAGTATACATAACATGTATAGAGTGTGAGTTTATCAATACCATTCTTGGTAAATAAAATATTTGGATTTTTAAAATCCTAAGTTACCCTGTGTGATTAAGGTACTGAGCTTTCCTTTGCCTTAAATTTACCTGAAAATCAGCCCTATTTTAATAAATACATCTTCTTCTGAGGGACTGGTTTAAAGAATTACCTGCTTTATGGTAAAGATTCTTAAATCTGTATTCTTTCTCTGCTATAAAATAAATCTCCAAAAAGCTTTTCATTTTCATTTTCATTTTTATTTTTATTCAACAGTAAGGGCTAGCTGTGTAGTGAGAAATACTTGTTCTTTGAAGTTTTGCTTGAACTGACTTTGCATCTTACTCACTGTAATTTCCATGTCTTTGAAGAAGCCAAGTTCACATCTTCCTTTCCCTCCCCACCTCTTTGAATGTGTTTCTGGGGTTCCTTAGTTTTTGTTTTGAGTACGAAGTGGCTTCCTAATTAAACTTTGAGGAAACAGTATAATCCTAAACCTCTTCACTAAGTAAAAGTATAATTTTTGAATCTCATGCTTGTCTTTCTAGTTAAAATCAGTTGGAAACAAGTAAGACTTAATCATAGAACTTGAAGCTTTATGAACAGAGTCTTTGTGGAATGGTACATATGGAATGGTACATGGTACAATGGCACATGTGGAATTTGTAATCTCTACTTGTCCTTTTTTCTTTTCTCAGCTTATTGCTTACATTACATCTAAAGAAAAAGAATTTACCTGCTGAAGAATTACTTCATTAGGGGAAAGAGTGAAATGTGATTATCTTTGTGACACAAAGATTATTTGATCCTTTCAGACTTTAAACATATAAGGCTATCTCCCATAGTGGAATCCTGGTCTTTGTGCATTTATGGCATTTTTACATTTTGTTTGTTTCTAGTTAAATCAAATTCTGTCACTCTTTGCTGATTCCAGTTATATGAAGCTTTTAAAGTCATGTTAAACCTTTGACTTAATGCTATATTCGTGCTCACAAAGATCATCTCATATTAGCTTATAGCTTAGTGAGTGCTGACATACTGCTTGCTCCTTCATGGAACACTCTTTACTGCAGTCCTGCTGTATCTCGTTCCATTAGCTCAGTGCCAGCTGTTGCTTTGGTTACAGCGTTCCTGTTTGGGCAAGCATTTCAGGGATCTTAAACAACTATGTTCTTGTGGGATTTTTTTTCCTCCCATATAATGCTACTGAGGTGTTGGGAAGGAAAGAAAAAGTCACATAATATTTATTTGTTTCTAAAGTAGGAGAAATAATTTTAGTTTAATAAAGGAAATGGTTGTGCCGTCTCCTGAAATGCTTTTGAAGAGGGAGAAATTAATCTTGATGTATTTGTGAAATTACCCTTTCTTCTCTATTACATGGTCTTTCATCTTATTTTACATCACAGTTTATGAAGTTGGGAATTTTTATATAAGGTTAAGTGATTTCTTGAAGGTCACAGTGACAATTTGTAGAAAAATTATTCTTAGAATTGACTGTGTAATTGAGAGGAAAGATATTGTCTAGAAGATGTTGCTACCTTTTCAGAAGCCGAAGCTTCTCTCTTACTAGCATGGTATTTTTCAAATGTGCTTAATCTCTATGTTTTGAGAGCTCTTAAAATTTGCCAGAGAGTATATCTCACCTGCGAAATTGCTATATCTGGAGACGTTCTGAAGTCAAGTGGCAACCTGGGAAGACCCATGGCAGAGTTTAGAATAGGCAGGAAAGGGCCTGAGACCTAAAACTGGCCAGCTGTGGGCCTGCCCTTTTGGTGCCTTTGTTTACTTAACTGTAAAATAAAGATATTAATATTTGTTCTACCTACGTTCTGATGACAAAATTAGTGACTGTGAAGGCTTTTTTAAATGTGGAAAACACTATGGTGGTTCCTCAAAAAATTAAAAATAGAGGGGCACTTGGGTGTTTTAGTTGGTTGAGTTGTCCAACTTTTGATCTTGGCTTAGGCCATGATCCCGAGGTCTAGAAATCAAGCCCCATGTTGGGCTCCATGCACAGCATGGAGCCTGTGTAAGATATTCTCTCTCTCTCTCCCTCCTTCCCTCCCTCCCTCCCTCCCTCTCTCTCCCTCCCTCCCTCCCTCTCTCCCGCTCTCTCCCACCCCTCCCTCTTTCCCTTCCTCCCTCTCTTGTTCTCTCCCCATCTCTCTTTCCTTCCCTCTGCCCCTCTCCCCTATTCACACATTCTCTCTCCCTCTGTAAAATAAAAAAATAAAGTAAAAATAGTATAACCATATGATACAGTAATTCCACTACTGGGTATTTACCTAACATAATTTGAAAGGATAAATGCACTTCTCTATTGCAGTATTATTTACAACAGAAGAAATAGGGAAGCAACCCAAGTGGCTGCACCAGTTTGCAATCCCACCAACAGTGCACAAGGGTTCCCTTTTTCTCCCCATCCTTACCAACACTTTCTGTTTCTTGTAGTTTTGCTTTTTGCCATTCTGACAGGTGTGAGCTGATATCTCACTGTAGTTTTGATCTGTATTTCCCTGATGAGTGATGTCGAGTATCTTTTCATGTGTCTGATGTCCTATGTCATCTTTGGAGAAATGTGTTTGTGTCTTCTGCCCATTTTTAATTGGATTATTTGTTTTTGTAAATGTATATTGTGTTAGGTATAAGTTCTTTATATATTTTGGATACTAGGCCCTTATTGGATGTATTATTTGCAAGTATATTCTCCCATTTAGTAGGCTGTCATTTGGTTTTGTTGATTGTTTCCTTCTCTGTGCAGAAGCTTTTTTTTTTTTTTTTTTTGGATACAGTCCCAGTAGGTTATTTTTGCTTTTGTTTCAGTTGCCTCAGGAGAGGATCTGGAAAAATATTGGTATAACTAATGTCAAAGGAGTTACTGTCTGTGCTCTCTTACAGGATGTTTATGATTTCAGGTCTCAAATTTAAAAATCCATTTTGATCTTATTTTTGTGTATGGATTAAGAAAGTGATCCGATTTCATTTTCTTTCATGTTGCTGTCTAGTATTCCCAACACCATTTGTTGAAAAAACTTTTTTTCCCCTCATTGCATATTCTTGACTCCTTTATCATAGATGAATTGACTGAATAATCGTGGGTTTATTTCTGGGCTCTCTGTTCTGTTCTATTAATCTTTCTGTCTGTTTTTGTGCCAGTACTGTACTGTTTTGGTTACCACAGCTTTGTAATATAGCTTGATATCTGGGATGTGATTCCCCCAATTCTGTTCTTCCTTCTCAAGATTGTTTTGGCTATTTAGGGTCTTTAGTGGTTCTGTACAAATTTTAGGATTAGTTGTTCCAGTTCTGTGAAAAAAGCTGAATGTGTAGATTGCTTTGGGTAGTATGGACATTTTAACAGTATTCTCCTACTCCATGAGCATGTAATAGCTTTTGATTTGTGCCTATGCATGGTTTTCTGTTGCCCTTAACCCTTTGTGTTGATTTCCTAGGGCTGCTATAACAAATTACCACGTGTTACATACCTTAAAGCGACAGACACTTATTTTCTCATAATTTTGATGGTTAGAAATCCAAGTTAAGGTATTGGCAGGGCCGTGCTCCCTCTGGAGGCTCTGGGGAAGAATCCTTCCCTGCCTCTTCTTAACTTCTCCTGGCTCCAGTCCATCCCTGAATTTCCATGGCTTGTAATGGCATCACTCCATTGTCTGCCTCTTGTCACAAGGCCTTTTTCACTGTTTTTGTCTCTGTGTGACATCAGCCATCGGATTCAGAGCCCACCACTACCCAGTATGACTTCATCTCATTTTAACTGATTATATTTGCAAAGATCCTGTCTCCAAATAAGGTCGCGATCTGACATTTCAGGTGGACATGAATTCACTGGGGCAAAGGGGTACTAATTTTAGACACGCCACTGTCTAAAATTTAATCTGTTTGTAAGGCATATAAATATTTGGCAACTCAAGCTGCCACAACAAAAGCCATGGGCTGGGTAGGTAGCTTAAATAACAGAAGTTTATTTTCTCACAGTTCTGGATGCTGGAAAATTCAAGATCAGGGTTGAGCAGGGTTCAGTTTCTGGTGAGGAGTCTCTTCCTGGCTTGCAGACAGCTGCCTTCATGCAGTGTCTCCTCACATGGCACAGAGACAGAGTGTACAAGCTCTCTGGTGTCTTTCTTTCTTTCTTTCTTTCTTTCTTTCTTTCTTTCTTTCTTTCTTTCCTTCCTTCCTTCCTTCCTTCCGTCCGTCCGTCCGTCCGTCTTTCTGTCTTTCTTTCAGAGCACTAATGCCTTCAGACCAGGGTCCTACCCCCAGGACCTCATCTAACCCCAATTAGTGCCTAGTAGCCCCATCTCTAAATACCACCACCTTGGGTGTTAGGGCTTCAACTGAATGTGGATGGGGAGGTGGGGGGGAGCACAGGCTTTCCAGCCCATAACAACATGCAGAACTGAGATATACATTTTACATTAGCCAATATTTTAGGAACTAATTATTTTTGAAAACCAATGATGATTGTTTATTTTCAGACATAAAACTTGCTATTATTGTCTTGGGAAGAAATTAAACAAGATTCATGTTTAGTTAATAATATTAACATTCATAGGTTATTTTTTTCAACTTAATATCTTTTCCCCCCAAATAAACTATAAAGCATTATTGAATGGTGTTTTACGTATGTAAGGTATCTAATTTACATTCAGTTTCATAATTTGTTATCATTTTCATTTCCTATTATTTACCATAGATGTTTAACATACAACTTACAAAAAAGTGCATAAATTATAACAGTGCAGCTCAATGAATTTTTCACAAAGTGAACAAATGTATAACTAAACATTCGGATTAAAAAAACCCAGCATTCCACAAACCTTCCATATGCCCCTTTTCAGCTGACAAATTCCTCCAGATAATTCTCATGTCTCCATACAATTTGAGAGCCGTTTCTCTTGGCACCTGAGTTGGTAGCAGGTGTTAGTGTCCATCTCTTACCTATCAGATGTCGTATTAGTGAACTTAGTTTCCATCATGTGCTCTCATTCACAGGCTTTTATATGTGCTATTCCTTTGTTTGGGGGAGTTTCCTTTTTGCTTTCCCCCTCCTCCTGGAAATCTTTTCACACCTCCTTACCTTCATGCTGCTGGACTCCTTCGCATGACAGCTTCATTTCAGGCCTTAGCTGAGACTCCTTCCTTTAAGGAGCATTTTCAGACTCCTCCATTCGTCTTTCCCTCCCCAGTTGCGTTAATCACCTCTCTGATGTGTTTTCATTAACTCTTCATTTCTCCTCTCATTTATCATAGTGCATTCTAATTGCTGCTTTACTTGTCTCTATCTCTCATCAGACCATAAGTAACAAAAAGTCAGAGTGCAGTATTTGCTTCAATTTTTTTTTTGCCCCTGTGTCTTGCATCTGGTCCGTGCATAGTGCATGATATACCTTGAATGATAGTAAAATCATTATATTTTAGTACTGCAAAGTGTTCTAGAGTTCATCTAATCCAGCCACTCATTTTACAGATGAGGGAGCTAAAAGCCTGAAATTTATTGTTAGTAAGGGCTTGGAAAAAGCTCGTGATCAAAATACTACTAGTATTTGTGACGAGAGCAGATGGTGGAAAAAGGATGTTAATGTTCAGTGCCTTTAGAAAATGTTCTTCACTTGAATCATAGCTACACAAAATGATTGCATTTTTAATTTTTCTAATGTTCCAGTTTCATTCCTGGCTAGAGTATTGTATCACTCCATGTTTATTCTCTCACTTTCACTAATTCTGTTCTTAATTTACTTCCCTTGTGACTTATATTTCCAACACTGCTGTTTTCATTTTTTATTCAGGTTAGTTTGCCACTCAGACAAGGTTGCGGTGATGATCCATTTCAAAACTGTTCTCATTTCCCACCAAGGATGCTTGGCACTTTAAACTCAGCATGACTAACAGCTAACTGCTTTTTTAGCAACAGCCTCTGATCCTTCCATGCCCACCTCTCTCCTGCTCACTCACTCACCCACCCAAATGGTCTCCATCTTCTGATTGTCCTTTTTTTTCTTTTCCATCCTCTCAGACTTCCAAACTTGAAGCTTTAAAGGTACCTAGACTCTTCCCTAACTCTTGTCCGTTGTAGTCCGTCCACATCCAGTTTCTTTCCAGTGTTTCAGAATCTCTTGTATCTGTCCTGCCCTTTATATTCTCATTGCACCTCTCTAGTTCAAGCTCTTTTTTCAGCTATCATCAAAGCTGATTATTTTCTTTCCTCCAACAACTTAGATTTGATATTTAGAAGACATCAATAATTTTTTTACTGCCATCCATGTGTAAGATAAGATAAATTTTTTACAGAATGCCACTCAATGTTGCCAGTGGCCAGATTCTTTTTGTCAGCTCAACATTATCTTTTACTGTGTCTTTTCTTATGCCCATAACATTCACGGTAATAGAATCTGTATACTGCTCCTTGAATACAGTCTGTAGTTTTCTTCTGTCATTTGTGTATTCTATTGTTCTTTAAACAAAAAAAAACGTTATCTTCACATGAATAAATGGTTCTCATGCTTCAAAGTCTGCAGTCCTCTATTCCAGTGGTTCCCAGATGTGGTTCCTAGATGGCTGCCAGCCTAACTGTATCAGAACACCTGAGATACCACCTCACGCCAGAATGGCTAAAATGAACAAATCAAGAGACTATAGGTGCTGGCGAGGATGTGGAGAGACGGGCACCCTCCTACACTGTTGGTGGGAATGTAAACTGGTACAGCGCTCTGGAAAACAGTGTGGAGGTTCCTCAAAAAACTATCCATAGAACTCCCTTATGACCCAGCAATAGCACTGCTAGGAATTTACCCAAGGGATAGAGAAATGCTGATGCATAGGAGCACATGTACCCCAATGTTCATAGCAGCACTGTCAACAATAGCCAAAACATGGAAAAAGCCAAATGTCCATCACCTGATGAGTGGATCAAGAAGATGTGGTGTATATACACAATGGAGTACTACATGGCAATGAGAAAGAATGAAATCTGGCCATTTGTAGCAAGGTGGATGGACCTCGAGGGTGTCATGCTAAGTGAAATAAGTCAGGCGGAGAAGGACAGATACCATATATTTGCACTTATAGGTCTAACAGGAGAGCAGGAGAAACCTAATGGAGGACCATAGGGAGGGGAAGGGGGAAAGAGAGTTGGGGAGAGAGAGGGCCACAAATCATGAGAGACTATTGAATACTGAAAACGAACCGAAGGCTGAAGGGGGAGGGCGAGGGGGTAAGGGGTGTGGGGGTTATGGAGGAGAGCAATTGTGGGGAAGAGCACTGGGTGTTCTATGGAAAACAATTTGACAATAAACTATTAAAAATTAATTAATAAAAAATGAACAACCTGAAGAGCTTTGAAAAATACAATAACCAGGTCTCAGTCTGGCCCAATTGAAATGCAATTTTTGGAGTTAAGATCTTATTGGCTACATTTTTATAACAAAAAGATCTTCAGATAGTTCTGGGACTCTCCATTCATCTATCCTCATCATTTTTAAATTTATGAAAGTGAGATACAGAAGAGAAAACTTGGTTTCTCAGGTTTACTCAAAGGGTATTTACTGGGTAACTACTCATTTCAATGATAAGTAAAGATGGAGTGATAAGTATATCTTGGGATCTGACACAAAGGCTATTCTTAGCATTCTTTTAGCTTTTGGGACATTAATAAATGATCTGAAAACTAGTATTTTGTACTACTCACACACTGAGTACTAGGTATTTTAAATCTGTTGTTTCAGTAGTCTTTTCATTTGTCATACAAAGAAGATTAGCAAGCCAAATGATAAAATTTCTTAATGTTATTTATTTATTTATTTATTTATTGAGGGAAAGAGACTGACCTTGAGTAGGGGAGGGCAGAGAGGGAGACACAAAATCTGAACCAACTCCAGGCTCTAAGCTGTCGGCACCAAGCCTGATGTGGGGCTCAAACCCACAAACCACGAGATCATGACCTGAGCTGAAGTTGGACACTCAAGCGACTGAGCCATCCAGGTGCCCCTAAATGATAAAAATTTATTTATTCAACGGATAATTCTTGAACACCTATCTAGGACCTATGATAGATATAATGAGTATTGCAGTGAATAAACCAAACTTGGAATGTTCCCTTAGAGATCTTAAAATCTGATGAGGAAGGAAATATTAATTATATAAACAAAATAAAGTTTGATGAGTGATCATTTGCCCAGTGTCACACAGATTATAGGGAAGTTGGGTTTTTATCCCAAGACTATCTGCATTTAAAAGCCCACGTTCTTTCAACATTTAACTATGATTCCAACAGATCAAGATAAAGGCAACTAGTAATTGTTGAGCTCTTCATTCTTTCTTTAGTGCTAGATCAGTTACAAAGATGATTTCATTTACCTGTAAGATTGGCGCCGTTATTTTCTCCGTAGTGCAGAGGAGGAAACTAAGTCTCAGAAAAGTTAAATAATTTGCTAAGGTTTTGTCTACTAACTGCTCATGCATGGCTTCTGATCTAGGTCTGTCTCCAAAGACCTGTGAAATAGGAATAAGAAAATCTTATAGTAGAATCAACAAATCCTTTAGTTGGCTATTTGACAAGATTAATACATTAAATTGATAAATACTGAAAAATACTGATGAGTCGAGGAAAAAAAAATTTAAAGGCACAACCTACCAGTATTAAGAATTTAAAAGTTGACCTAATTATATACTCAACAAAAACTAATATGTTAGTAAGAGGACTTACTACTTAGAGGACTAAGCATAACTTTATAACAGATTTGAAAATTTAGATACAATTGAGAAATTTCTGTAAAAACAACTTAAACAACTGAAAATAACCCTAGGAAAATTAGAAAATCTGAATAGTTCTGTTGAGAAGATTGAATTTATCATTATACTCCTTCCCTCAATAAAAACTCCACGGACAGATAGTTTCACTAGTTTATTCATCCAAGCATTTAATAAATCAATCAGTGTTTTACAAACTCTGTCCAAGAATTGAGAAAAAAAGGAAAGAAGGAACACTTAGCTGATCAAAATAAGGATATTACCCATGTCTTGAAAATCAGTACACAAATACTAAAGAAAGTATTAGCAAATGTAATTCAGAGATATCTAAAGATGATAATTTATTATTACCATGATGGCTTTAGTCTAGAAGTGCAGTTATCATGTTATCAATCAAGGGAAAAGTTGATCATCTCAGTACATGCAGAAAAATAATTTAATAAAAATCAACACCAATCTATGACTTAAAAACTCTTAGCAGACCTATACTAGAATTTTCTTTATCAGTAACAGATATCTGCAAAAATCACAGTATTGAAATATTTAAGCCTTTCTACTTGAGATTAGAAATAATACAAAGATATTACTCTTATACCACTTATATGTAGCAACATACTGAAGATTCTAACCAGGGTAATGAGAGAGAGCAATAAAATGTAGAAGGATTGGAAAATGAAGAAATTACTCAGAAATAGCATGATTATGTATGTAGAAAATTCAAAACAACCCCCAGAAAAAGTATTAGAATTAATAACTGAACTTTGAAAGTTTGGTAAAATTCAATATGCGAAAACCAATATATTTTCAGTATACCAGCAACAAATTTTTAAATTACCACTTAAATATCCAAAAATACTAAATATGGAGGAATGATTCAAATTAAAGATATATAATGTCACAAAAGTGTAACAATATTAAGAGAAATTAAAGAAAATCTGAGTAAAGAGAACTACCATATTCATGACTTGGAGAGTTCATTCTTTCTAGTTTTATGTATAGATTATTGTCTCAAAATTTCAGGAGTTTTTTCTTTAATGGAAACTGTCAAGTCTTTTATAAAATTTATGTGGAAGTATCATGAACCAAGAATAGTCCATACCAAATGGAAGAAGAACAGAGATGGAACACTACCAAACTTATTCTACAGCTACAATAATTTACATAGGTGGGCTAATGTAAGGATAGACAAATGATACAGAACTGAAGGTCCAGAAACAAACACACATGAATGGAAACTTGATTTACTGCGTAGGCAGCCTGTGAGAGCAAGGAGGTAAAGATGTTCATTTCCTTGTTTGTTTTTTTCAAATAAATTGTGCTGGGTCAGTTGGGTATTCATATAGAAAAATACTAATCTTGACTTTTATCTCATACAGAAAGCAATGCCAGGTGGATTATATATCTAACTATTAAAGGGTAAAGCAGTAGGGTTTCTGGAGAATAAAGTCATGAATGAAAGACATCTTCATAAATGTTGGATGGAAAATTTTTAGGATACTAAAAGTGCTAACTATAGGTTGGTAAAATGGGTTGCGTTTAAATGAGGAACTTCTCTTTCTTGTAAGACTTCTTAAAGTGGGAGAACATACCTGCAATACATATAATCATCAAAGAGATTACATCCAAATATGTAAACAACCTTTACAAATATGTAAAAGATGAAAATAACCAGTGAGAAAAAAGGGCAAAAAAGATGAATATGCACTTCACAAAGAAGCTGTCCAAATGGATAATTAACATGCAAGAAGAGATCACTTCTTAGTCATCACAGAAATGTAAATTAAAACCACCATGATCATTCGAGAGAATAGCTTCTTAAAAGATGATAATTCTGAATTTTGGTAAGATGGTGAAACACCCACAACTCATATATTGCTCTGGGGTGTAAATTGGTACAATGACTTTGGAAAACAGGCAGAATCTGCCAATGCTAAGCATACAAATACCTAGTGATTCAGCATTTCTACCCTTACCTGTAAGAAATGCATATGTATGTATGTTCACTAAAAGCTGGGTGCCAGAATGTTCACGGCATCATTGTTTAAAACCCCAAGAAATGGAAATAACTCAAATGTAATCCAGTCGGATATTGGATAGTTACCCAAAGGTAAATTTCTCCTTGACAGCAGTGAAAACAAGGCAACTACTGCTACATGCAACAACATGGATGAATTTTACAAGTAAGATGTTAACTAAAAGGAGGCAGACATAAAATAGCTTATTTTTTGGTTCCATTTATGTAAAATTCAGAAACAGGCAAAACCAATCAATAGTGTTAGAAGTTATGATAATGATAATATTTGGAGATGTGCATTTGGGACAGCTACAAAAGATTCAGAATTGCTAATGTTTGGTTTTATGGTCCAGGTGATAGAAAGATGTGTTCACTTTGTGATAATTCTTAAAGCTGTGTATACATAATTTCCACACTCCTCTGTATATATGTTAAAGAATTTTATTTCAAATAATTATTATTTTGTAGTGCCCCACCTAACAAATGTGTGTTTTTATTATGCTGTGAATGTAAATAACTGGCATTAGTTGAAAAAGTGGTCATGTTAATTGGAAGCCTTAAAATTACAGCTAGAATTATTATAAGTATTATAAACTATAATTGTTACAGATATTACCGTGCCAGATGCTTCTTTAATAGTGAGCTATACGTTTCTGTTTTGAAAAGTTTTGAAGAGTTAATAATTTTTGGAGTGGGAAATGAAGACCGGTCCATGATAGCCAGATCTTTCAAGTGAACTATAACGTTAAGTGTGTTTCAGTTACTGTATAGTGTATCTTAAAATGTACATTCAGCTGATAACACTGAAACCCTATCATATATTGAGAATCTATGCTTTTCAGATTCTTTGAGGATAATAAAGGCAATATATATGATTTTACCACATATAATTTTATAAAGTGAAAATTTCCTTTGATTTTGCTCGGGTAATGCTTGTTTTTGTATTATATAGATACTCATATAATAATTGAGGAAATTTCTTTGCAGCTGCCTGCTTTGGATTCTGTCTCCCCCTCTTTTTATTTCTGCCCCTCCACTGCTTGCGTGAGCGTTCTTCTCTCTCTCTCTCTCTCTCTTTCTCTAAAAAATAAATAAAAAATTTTAAAGAGTAAAAGTATATATATTTCTTGGTAAATAGAAGTTCCATGAGGGTAGGGATTTAATTGATTTTGTTTACTACTGTATTTGTAGCACCTGGAACCAAGACATACATAGTAAGCACTGTATAAATATTTGTGGTTACAATGAATGAGTGAATGAATGAATGAAATGTAATGAATAGTGTCAGTCTGCATGGTTCAGCTCTCAGTTAACTCTGCAGATATTCTCCAAACAGATGTGGGGTTGTTGTTAATTCCACTATGGCTCTCTTTATAGGGATTAGTGGCAAATTTTAAATAAGCTCTAATAATGTAACAGATTTCTGATCTTGTTATTATCCTTTAAAGGATGAGAAAAAGGGAAACGAGGGAAATAATATACCTAGTATTTAACTTTGTCTTTTATGAAATAAATCAGGACTAAAAATAATATTTATTCCAAATGGACTCCCTTTGTTCTTATCTGTGATATTTTAAAAATATAGTAGTAACTGCTCAAGTACCACTTAAAGTTGTAGATTTATATTGATTTTGTTTTCTGTTTATGCCTATTCCCACCCCCACCCCTACCTTTCTAAAGAATCCAACTCAAGTCGGAACAGCTCTTCAGGTCTTCCATAATCTTGGAATTTTGAAGGATACTATTACCAGCATTGTGGATGGGTATTGTGCTGCTTTAGAAGAACATATCAACAGTGCGTTAGACGTCAGAGTTCTGACTCAGCCTTCGCAGTCAGCTGTGAGAGGTATGGCTATGGTCTATATTTAGCTGCCTTATTTATTTATAACCAAGAAGTCCTTTGAATAGTATGTGAAACACTTAAGTTTCAAAGCAGTCTAATGACTCATATTTTAGTAGACAGAAAATGAGGGAAGAAATTATGTTTCAGAATTTATTTGTAACTTTTTTTGTCTAATCAGTGAGTTGAATTGGCCAATTGGTATATTCAGAACTTCTAGAAAAAAATCTATAAACTGTGGCTTCACTTAGTTCAGAGGAAACAGATGCAAGAAAAAAAAAGAAACATTTTTCTTTCTGAAATCCTTATCCTCACATGTACTTCTTGAGACAAAAAATATTTTTTAAGGAAATGCAATTTCTTCCTTAGCTTTTTGGGCTTTTCCTTTGAATAATTCTGGTGTTCAGGAGCAAAAAAGGCTAACTGTGGAGGTAGAAACTGATAAAACCTTTGGGAACATTATAGCGACAACAAAACGCAAAGAAAACGTCTAAAGAAAGGTCTGAGAAAGGAGTAGCCCAACAACAACAGTCTGCAACCTTTCTCCTGCCAAGATGTACCTGTGGATGACATCCAGATGTAACACACCCTTCATAGGTGGGATAGGAAGGAGCACACATTTCATGTACCTAACCAACAAGTCTCTGCACTTCTCTACTTCTTCTCTCCTGTGAATGTGGATGAGCCGTCCTTGCTCCTAGTAGAGACCAAGTACTCTGCCTTTGCGTTAGATCCCATCTCCCAGCGGCATTGCTTTAGGAGATCCCGTCTGGCATACAGTCACTTTTCCTCCTTTGAGTCTCTTTCCTGTCACACACAGTCATGCCAGTGTAACTTCTGCTTAAAGACAGACACCTCTATCTTGACTACATTTCTTTCTTCTTCCCCCATTTTATTTCTTCAGACTACAGAAAAATTCCTCAGAGTTTTTGTCTACACTTAATGTCGCCAGATTTTCTCTTTCCACTTTTCTTTTTTTTTTTTTAATTTATTTTTGAGAGACAGAGAGAGACAGAGGGAGCAGGGGAGGGTCAGAGAGAGAGGGAGATACAGAATCTGAAGCAGGCTCCAGGCTCTGAGCTGCTGTCAGCACAGGGCCCAGTGCAGGGCTCAAACCCACGAACCATGAGATCATGACCTGAGCCGAAGCTGGACGCTTAACTGATTGAGCCACCCAGGCGCCCCTCTTTCCATTTTTCTATTGGACAAGCTACTCTATCGTCATAGAGTTATCCTAAGGAATAAATGAAATAATGCATATAGAACTAATAACAGAGTTCCTCATCCATGGCTACTACTAAAATATTTACAGCCAATGATTATGGTTTTTATATTTGCTGTATAAACATAGCCTTAAATAACACAAAATATATGTCACTCATAAATAAGTTGCACTAGATAAAAAGAGATAAAAGAATCTTGGATCTTAAAGGGATTTTTAAAGGTTAGCCCTAGCCTCTGAATAGGTCTGTTAAGACTATCCCAGAAGGGGAGCTTTGAAAAGAAATTGCCAAAGGAGATTTCACTCAGCTTTTCCCAGCAATTATTCTCAGAAAGTTTGATCTCATGTTTAAATTTCCAGGAGGAGTTTAATCTCATTCCCTCTTGTGTTGTCAAGAAAAAGAAAAAAAAAAAAATGAAAGCAGTTATTCACATGCTGTCATTCCTAATGTACATCCTTTTGTTGAAAGAATAAAGAGTTTTAAAGCTTTATTATAATCTGTTGAGGAGTGGATACAGTGGTTTAATGTAGAAACCACTACACAATGTAAGCATCATTGGTTTATTATTTCTTAAAAAGAATAATCACCATTATTTTCAGTTTTTTAAATGTGACATTGATAGTATTTATATTAATTTGCTGATCTTATGGTTATATTGAGATTAGGGAGTAGAATGTCCTTATTTTTTAGAAATACACATTAAAGCATTCAAGGGTGATAGAGCATCATGTCAGTTACTTATTAACCAATGATTCAGGGAAATCTCTTTTTTTAGTATGCTTTCAAATTTTCTATATGTTTAGGATTGTTCCCCCCAAATTAAAATATATAAAATTAATATAATTTAAGGGGAAAAAGGTTACTGATGATATGTTTTAAAAATTTACAATTCAGTAAGAAAAAGATAATTCAACCTAAAAAATAAGAATATGATTAGGCAGTTCACAGAACACATCTAACAAACGTGAAAATATGTTAAGCATCTCTCCAGATGGAGAGGAGGACACAGAGGGTGACCTAACTAATTATTAGGGAAATACAAGTACAACAAGGGTACGGTTTCTCAATCATGAGGTTGGTAAAACCCAAGAATTAAGTGTTGGGCAAGCGCAGAAACCCTCATAACACTGACTGGAGGAGAATGAAATGGTTCAGCCACTTCACTCAATTTTATCAAATTGTTCTCTGAGGTTAAAACTGTGTATATATACCTTGTGAGCTTATCATTTCTCTAATAAGAATATACCCTAGAGAAACTGTCATGTAGATACAAGAATTTTTTATTGCGCTATTACTTGTAATAGTGAAAAAGTGAAAAGAATCTTTCCTTCCTGGAAATAAAGGGCTATCGTTGGGTCTCTGTTTTCTAGTGAGCCTGTGTCTTTGTATCTTCAACTTTATAAGCATACTAAATTTTTTCCCCTCCTCCCACATGTGGGAGAGAATGACCAGAGGGGGCTGGCATTGGATGTTTCCCTTCCCCAGTCAGTTAGGTTCTAATAACACCCCAGAAGTTTAGGTTCTGGTTAACTACCTTCCCCTCAGGGCAGGCCTTGTGAAGAATCGAGTCCTCTGGTGTATTTCAAGATGGTTTCCTCTTTCCTCCTCCTGCTGGAGGCACTGGAGGATTTTTCCCTGGTATTTACCGTGGGAAGCTGTTTGGGTTCCTGGATGCAAATCGCACAATATTGTGGGCCCCCTTTGACTGACTATGCCTGGAGCTTCTAATTTCCACAGTTGACCACTTTGCATCTCTAGCAGTTCATCAGTTACAGTTCATGTTTTCCTTCCCTAGCACGGGCTCCCACTGTCTGTTTTCTGCTAGCAAGACTCTGTTCTGATACATGGAGACTTCCTGTATTCGCCTCTCTCTCTGATCTTGGGGTCAGTGGTTTGCCATGTGTCCTCCTCTCTCTTACAGGTCGAAGAAGAATTGTTGATTTTTCAGTCTTTTCAGCTTTTCATTTGCTGTTAGGACAGAGTGGCAACTTATAAGCTCCTTACATTTGGGACCAGCAATGGAAGTTGTTAACTCAGATTTTTACACCCTATAACCACCCCCCACCTTTTTTTAAATTTGATATTGTTAAAAATAAGACACCTGGCCCAAAATGGAGTTACTTATGCTAAAGCCCATGTCACCAAACTGAGACATAATTTCTATTCCTATGTTCATCAATCAGCAGTCACCTCATCAGTACTAGTGAGGTGATCGTTCCTACTGTCCCCTAAAGGAAAGTGACCTTGCCATAACCAGTTTGACTTTTTTATTAGTATAACTTTTTTGTTCTTGCTCCCTGTGCCTATAAAATGCTCTCATTTTGAATAGCTCCTCAGAGCTCCTTTCTATCTGCTAGATTGTCTGCTGCTTGATTCATGAATTGTTGGATAAAGCCAGTGAGATCTTTACATTTCACTCAGCTGAATTTTATTTTTTAGCAGTGTCCATATGGGTCTTTCTTTGAAGTTTGGTCATTTCTTTAGGATGTATCTTGGCATTGAGTGCTCTGTATCTTTTTTTCTTTTTTTAGTTAGAATATGTTTTCTTTTATAGGTTTACTTTAATTGTACTTTTTAATATTTTTCTTTTCCATTTGTTTTCAGGAACTTTAGTTATATACATATCACATCTTTGCTTTCCATTTCTAATATCTTATCCAAAATTATTTTATTTTATATCCTTGTACTTTATTCCATTTTGTATCATGTCCATTTGTTCATTTCCCATTTCGGATTGTGTTTTCACCTTTGATCATTATACAGTTATTTCTAATGTGATCTCAATCTCTGTCATATATTTACAATGAGAATGTTCCCTAGAATTACTTTGAGACAGTGGAAAACTAAGAACCCTTCCTGTTGTTTCCTTTTGGTATTTCTTTAGCAACATATGTTCCTTGCCTTCCCCCACTTCCCTCTCTCTCAATTTGTGTTAGGTCCTATATTGGTTTCTCATTCTTACTCCTCTTTGAATGGTAGTACTGGCTGTTTGTTGAAGAGTAGTATAGAGGTGGTTGTAGGGAGAAACTAGGACAGTCGATAACGTGGATCAAGTGTGTTGTCTAGAGTAAGTATTCACCAATTTGTAATTTCTTTCTATCTTTGGAATACATCTTTTCTCAAATTTTGGATCATTCTAAAGCTTTGTGTGAATCCCAGAGAATCCATTTAAGCAACTTTTGTGTAGAAACCTCATATTCTCTGCTTTTCTTTACACTTTCACCCCATTTTACCTCCAATAGTCTCCCCCAACTAGAGGGCTAATTATTAAAAAGTATAAATATCATTTTATTATGGTTTCCTGTTCCATTTTTCTTTGTTGTGCATTCTGCAACATTAAACATTTTATTAGCTTCTTCCCTCTCTCATTCATGTCTCTCCATTTCAGCTCTAAGCAAAGAATCATTGGATAGTCTGTCTAAACTTTTACAAATGATTTTAAGGGCAATTTTGTTTTAGCTTATGGACCAAGATGATAGCTATTTTGTTCCTTCTTCATTTTGATTTATCCACAGCATGTGGCATACATAATCTCAAGTTTGATGTTTTAGTTGATTCCTTTAGTTGGGGTGTGTTGTGTTTTTTTTGTTTGTTTTGTTTTGAAGTGTATTTTTCTATTTCTTTTTTTGTTCTTATTTTCATTGGCTTTTCTGGGAAAAGAGTAGGAAAATGATTTTACTGTACCATCAGTAACTAGAAATCACTCTTAAGTATTTTTTTAAGTAACTCTTGGTTTCTTCTCTCACTTTAACAAAACTTAGTTTATGACCCTGTTTTGTTTCTTGATTCTCCGAAAGCTAACTTATAGTGGCATCTGTTTTTCTGTTTTAATTATTTTTTCTCCTCTTTATATAACTTTTCTGTGTTCACTTGATAATTTTTTATTACATCAATATCTTCAACAGAGTGTATTTAGCTTGTGAGGATAAAAAATTTTAAGTAGTTCTTACTACTTTATTTACCTTTAAATAAGTAAGAAACATGAGGCCTCAATAACTAGTTGAACCAATACCTTGTTGTGTATACTTTAAGAAAGTGATGGGTTGATGGATCCCCTAATTCTTTATAACAAAACTGAACTGTACGTATTCCAGGAATTCTATCAGTATTTTCCAGTTTTCACAAAGATACTATATATACCCTTTCTTCATTGTTAGTAGTTCATTCTTTATATGGCTTCTTAGATTATTGCAAGTTGTTACTTATTTCCTCTCTATTCACTGTACACTTCTCCTTAATAGTCAGGACAACACTGCAAATAACTTTAAAAATTAATTAGACTTAGATTTCAAACAGGAATTATTCATATTTTTAAAGCCAGTATCTCTCTCATAGTTATTTCTCTCTTTTATTGCTTTCTAATATTCTCACACTAAAAAGGAATAGCATGTCTTTGCTAAGGGTACCTGTAATTCTTTTCTAAACTTAGAATTGTTTGGGGCACCTGGGTGGGTAGTCAGCTAAGCAGTTGACTTGGGCTCAGGTCATGATCTCACAGTTCATGAGTTTGAGACCCCTCAATGGACTCTGTGCTGACAGCTCAGAGCCTAGGCCCTGCTTCAAATTCTGTGTGTCCCTTTCTCTCTGCCCCTCCCATGCTTGCGGTCTCTCTCTCTCTCTCTCTCTCTCTCTCTCTCTCTCTCTCAAAAATCAACAAACATTTAAAAATAAATAAACCTAGAATTGTTGAAAAATTGTAAGGAAGCAGCTAAGCAGCTTATAAACACAGCCTCTGGTTTTCTTGATTTCTTGCCCTCTTTTTTTTTGAGAGGGAGAGAAAAGGAGAAAGAACATGTGTTAGGGAGGGGCAGAGAGAGAGAGGGAGGGAGAGAGAGAATCCTAAGCAGACTCCATGCCCAGCACAGAGCCTGACAGGAGGGCTCAATCACACAACCATGAGACCATGACCCAGTGGTGAGATTATGACCCAACCTTAAGATCATGACCCAAGCTGAAATCAGGCGTTCACGCTTAACTGACTGGACCACCCAGGCATGCCTCTTGCCCTCCTTAAAACAGGATAAACTATTTACCAATGGGCTCTTCTGAGTGGCTTTTACACTTAATTTGGATTAGAATTTATACTTTTCAATTTGAGACTAAAATTCCTTTTTTTATGTTGAAACATTTTAATTCCGTACAAATAGCTGTGTGTATATATTACATATAAGAACATTCTTAGACATCACTCTCACGAAATTTAACATTGATACATTAATATTATTTACTGTTTAATCCATATTTGAAAATTTCCCTTGTTCCCCAAAATATTTTTTGTAGCAGTTTTTCCCCCAACTTGAACCAATCAGGGATTATGCTTTTCTGTTAGTTATCTTGTGTCTTTACTCTCCTTTAATCAAAAACAACCCCATTGCCTTTTTTGTCTTTTATGGCCTTAAAATGTGTGGAGAGCCCCATAATTTGAATTTATCTGGATTTATCTGGTTGTCTCTTTATGCATATATTCAGAGTAAACAAACCGGTAAGGTAATGTTGTGTATTTACCATTAACATCATATCAGTAAGCACCAAAATTAGGTCTGTCTCATTCCTGCTGATGCTAAATGAAATCATCTCATTACTGTGGCGCATGCCAGATAGCTCCTTATAAGAGTGCTTTCTTTTCTTTGTGATGAGTAATTTGTGGTGCATACTTTGAGACCGTGTGAACATCCTGTTTTCCATAACATTTCCTGCAGTGTTTTAATATCCAATGGTTATCCTTCCCTCAATTAATTATTTTACTAGTAGTTGCCAATGGTGATTTTCTTTTTCTATCACTCCACTGCATTTATTAACTGACATTCTTCTGTAAAGAGAAATTGCCATCCTTTTAATTTTTTAAGTTTTGATTTAAATAGCATTTAGTTAACATAGAGTGTTATATTAGTTTCAGAATGTACTTCCATACAGTGCCCAGTGCTCATCACAGTAAGTGCATCATTCTTAAACATTTGGATTTTCACTATGAACTCATGAATTGTTTTTCAATCAGCATTTGATGATCCATTTTCATCAGTAGTCTCTTGGATGGTCAAAAGTTCCCTAATTCTTGGGGAAGCCCCTTCCAGTCACAGTCCTGTGTCCTTTGACAAATCTCCATTTGTCTTGAAACATTTCTTTGCTCTCTGGAACAGTATGTACTACATATACCTTCCATTTTCACTGCTCCAAATACAGAATCACCCCTTTCTTCAGTGAGTCCTGGTTTCTTTTATTGGGGAAGGAGAATGGTGCATACAAGTCATAATTTGGACACTAGGTATCCTCATTTCTCCTTAGGAATCACTGTCTCTTATGCCCTTTCAGTGGACAGAGTTTATGAGTACCTCTAATCCTCATTACATATTTGGATCTTTATTCTGCTTATGGTGGGAACCTTCATGTACACTGTTGCAAAATACACTTAAAGTAGTTTCAGCATGGCTACGTCAGTATCACATCCAGCAACAAATCTAAGTACTGTAATTCTTTACAATTTGTTTTGCCTCTAAAATCTTTCTCACTAAAGTTAGGGTTTTATAATTAAAAATTACTTGAATTAATTGTTTTCCCCTTTGTGGCTATATTATCAATCTGATGTATAGTTTGTTTCATTTGTTTATTTATTTGCATTTTGTTTTAGAGTTTCCTTTTTTTCATTCTCCTTAAACATAAATTTATTTTGAAACATGTAAAACATTTATTTTCTTTCTTTTTTATTATACTTTATTGTCAAGTCAATTTCCATATAATACCCAGTGCTCATTCCCACAAGTGCCCTCCTCCATGCCCATCATCCATTTTCCCCTCTCTCACACCCCCATCCATCTTCAGTTTGTTCTCAGTATTTGTCTCTTATGGTTTGCTTCCCTCCCTCTCCTTAACTATTTTTCCCCATTCTTCTCCCCCATGGTCTTCTGTTAAGTTTCTCCTGATCCACATATGAGTGAAAATATATGGTATCTGTCTTTCTCTGCCTGACTTATTTCACTTAGCATAACACCCTCCAGTTTTATCCATGTTGCTACAAATGGCCAGATTTCATTCTTTCTCATTGCCATGTAGTATTCCATTGTCTCTATAAACCACATCTTGTCAGTGCATGGACATTTAGGCTTTTCCCATGATTTGGCTATTGTTGACAGTGCTGCTATGAACATTGGGGTGCATGTGCTCCTATGCATCAGCACTTCTGTATCCCTTGGGTAAATCCCTAGCAGTGCTATTGCTGGGTCATAGGGGAGTTCTACTGATAGTTTTTTGAGGAACCTCCACACTGTTTTCCAGAGCGGCTGCACCAGTTTACATTCCCACCAACAGTGTAGGACAGTGCCTGTGAAATATGTAAAATATTGCATGGCTCATAAAGACTCACTACTTCTATCCCTGTTTCTTTCACCTTGTCTCCTACTACTCCCACTGCCACTTGTAGAAAACCATTTTCATTCATTTCTGTTTTGTGTTTTATCTCTTATGTGTGTGTATGGTGTGCCCAAGTGTGGGATCTTATTTTCCTTCCTTTCTTAAACATTAAAGGTTAGGATGCTTTTTTATGTTCCTCATAAGAAATTATTTCTTAAAGTAGGAACTTATTTTTTTCGCTTGGATATGCTTTTTGTAATACCATTTTATTTCAATTGAAAAGTTTTATTTTGCATACTGCTTTGTCACTCATGAACAGGGGGACCAGGACGCTCAACTATGCCAGTCCCAGGGAACACTGCTGCTTTTCGTGCTTCCCTCTGGACCAACATGGAGAAACTTGTGGACCATATTTGTACTGCTTGTGGACAGGTAAGGATTTTAGAGGGTGGAAAGAACATAATTATGGATTAATGCCGTGCTATGCCAAGTTGTGTGACCTTGGGCAGCTGTCTTAAAGTCCCTGAGCATTCAAAACACCTACATGAGCTGATGATAATATTGAGGGGGTAACTCTAGTGAAATGCCTTCTTCCTTCCCTTGCTGTTTCTAGTACCTAAGCTTTATGTTTGTTTCATTTGAAAATACCCAATTATGTACAATCTCCCCCCTCTCTGCCTTTTTTAGGTGCAACATCTACAAAAAATATTAGCCAAGAAGAGAGATCCTGTTTCTCATATTTGTTTCATTGAGGAAATAGTTAAGGTATGTTTAAATGAAAATATTTTTATCTCTTGAAGAATAAAGGAAGAAATGAGCTAGCATTGCTGGTGTTCCCATCTTACAGGCTGGCTGCATGTCAAATCACCATAGGAATTGATTTCTTGGCAACAACAAACTTTCTTTATAGTATATGTGCAAGCGCATTTGTTTATTGAGTAAATCCTTTCAGTAACACATTTTATAGGCTAAGTTATGAAATGTAAAAACCAATTTTTAATTTTCCATCACATAAATGATTCTTGTAAATGTTTTTAAAAGTTCCACTAGAGAATAAGATGAAAATTTTGGGCAAATAAGAAATTTAATAGGTGGTTATTATAATGTCTTATAGTCTTTACTGAAAATAGTAAGATCCATTCAGTTGTTAATTTTTCCTATAAACATTGCTATATTCAGTTTTTGTATTCTGAAATTCTCCCTTATGTCATCCACCAATCCACTGGTCTCATGGGCCATAAGAATTCCTTCCATACATAGAAATCCCTGACTCTACATTTTATTTAGATATGTTGATATGTTTTTGATCTTGATATGTTTTTGATAAGGAATAATACAGAGGAATTATTCTATTCATCATTTAATCCTGAGACATAAGTGTTCCAAAGAAAAAAATTCTCTAAGTTACCAGTGTTACAGTATAGTTTCCTTTGTAAGTTCAGAATTTAGGCATTTACATATTGTGTTGTGGATCTATAAGACCACCCCCAAGTTTCGTTATTTGCTAGAGAATTTACAGCATTTGGCATATAGTTGTGCATCTGGCTATGATTTATTACAGTGAAAGGATATGAATCTAAATCAGTTTCAAGAAAGGAAAATCAGCAATAGAGAAAAGGCACATAGGATGAAGTCCAGAGGCAACCAGGTGCAACCCTCCAAGAGTCCTCTCACAGGACAGAGATAGGACACCTTTAATTCCTCTAGCAACAGCATGCATAAAATGTCCTCTGGGGAAGTTCATCTTGCACCTAGGAGTTCAGGGTTTTCATCAAGAGTCTGTTACTCCCTAGAATGTAACAAAATTTCAGACTCCTGAAAGAAAAGCAGCTGCTTGGCATAGACCACATTATTGGTACAAATAGTTTAGGTATAGTGAGCTTTCTTATCTGAAAATCATGACGATGCTCTTAAAATCCAAGTCCCAAGTACCAACCAAGGACCAGCTTTGCAAGCAGGCATTTTTAACTATAGCGATCTCAGACCTGCTCTGTAAACTCATCTTTGCCTATATGTAGGTAACATATATACTTATGTTGGCATATACCTACTTACATTATGCTGCTTCATATTTTGTCCGGTCTGTACTTGTCTGTCCTGGCCCAGCTGGTCGGTCGACGCAAGTTCCTGAGGGAGGGAGTGAGAACAGGGTAGGGCAGGGAGCACAGAAAATGGAGGCAAGACAAATGTTTCTGATCAAGCCTCTGTTTATTGAGAGAATACACACCTTATAAAGGATTCAAGGCGGGAAACAAGGCTGCTGACCTAGGTCGGTTGCTAGGAAACAGGGTCAAGAGATTAAGGCCAGGGTAAAGGAGGAACCAAACAGAAGTTTTTAGCACAGCACCTGAGGGGCCGACACTGCCCTGCCTGCAGGCGGTTGATCTTTGTTCTTCTGGCTTCCCCTGACAGTATTTGGCTTTTAATTGTATGAAAGAAACAATAAGATGCTTTTGTCAGTTTGTATAGTGATTAATTTTTTACGTTTTCCTTAAATTGCACTTAGTGAACATACAGTGTGTTAACAATTCAGTACATCATGTGGTGCTCATCAACAAGTATACTCGTTAATCCCCATCACCTATTTAACCCATCCTGTCCCCCCCCTTATGGTAACCATCAGTTTGTTCGCTATAGTTAAGAGTCTGTTTCTTGGTCTCCCCCTCTCTCTCCTCTCTCTCTCTCTCCCTCCCTCCCTCCCTCTCCCCGTCTCTCTTCCTGTGTCTCTCTCTCTCTCTCTCTCTCCCTCTCTCTCTCTCTCTCCTTCTTTCTCTCCCTTTCTCCAAGTGTCTGTACTCTCTCTCCCCTTTGCTTACTTGTTTTAGTTTCTTAAACACACGAATAAAATCTTATGATATTTGTCTTTCCCTGTGGTATTTCGCTTAGTATTATGCTCTGTAGCTTCTTCCATGTCATTGCAAATGACAAGAGTTCATTCTTTTTTAATGGCTGAGTAATCTTCATTATATAAACACACACACACATATATGCGGGGTGTGTGTGTGTGTGTGTTTACACATTATACACACACACACACACACACACACCCCACATTTTGGTGATCTGTTCATCAATCAATGGACACTTGGGCTGCTTCCATAATTTGACTATTATTGCAAATAATGTTGCTATAAACAGAGGGGTGCATGTATCCCTTTGAATAAGTGTTTTTTTGTATTCTTGGGTAAATACCCAGGAGTGTGATTGCCAAATTGTAGGATAATTCTATTTTTAACTTTTTGAGGAACCTCCATACTGTTTTCCAGAGGATCTGTATCAGTTTGGATTATTTTTAACAGGGTGAGAGGTTCCTTTTTGTCTATACCCTTAACAACACCTAATATTTCTCCTATTGTTGATTTTAGCCATTGTGTCTGGTATGAGGTGATAGCACATAGTAGTTTTGATTTTCATTTCCTTGATGGTAAAGGATGATGAGCATCTTTTGATGTGTCTGTTCGCCATCTGTATGTCTTCTTTTGAGAAATGTCTGTTCATATCTTCTGTCCATTTTTTAATTGGATTATTTGTTTTTTGGGTATTGAGTTTTATAAGTTCTTTGTATATTTTGGATACCGACTGGATGTGTCATTTGCAAATATCTTTTCCCTTTCTTGGGGTACTTTTAGGGTTGCCTTTTAGTTTTATTATTTCCTTCCCTGTGTAGAAGCTTTTTATTTTGATATAGTCCCAGTAGTTTATTTTTGCTTTCGTTTCCCTTGCCTCAGGGAACCTGTCTAAAAAGTGCTGCTACAGCTGATGTCAGAGAGGTTATTGCCTTTGTCTCTTTTAGGATTTTTGTGGTTTCAGGTCTCACATTTAGGTCTTTAATCCATTTTGAATTTATTTTTGTGTATGGTGTAAGTGGTCTGCTTTCATTCTTTTACGTGTAGCTTGTCCAGTTCTCCCAGCAGGATTTATTGAAGAGACTGTTTTTTCTCTCTGCATTTTCTTTCCTACTTTGTTGAAGATTGACCATACAATTGTGTGTTTATTTTGGGGGTTTGTATTGTGTTCTATTGATCTGTTTCTTCTTACTGTGCCAGTACCATACTGTTTTGATTACTGCAGCTTTGTTATATAACTTGAAGTCCAGAATTGTGATGTGCTTCCAGCTTTGTATGTCTTTTTCTAGATTGCTTTGACTATTTGGGGTCTATTGTGGTTCTATATCAATTTTGTTTGTTGTAGTTCTGTGAAAAATGCTGTTGGTATTTTGATAGGGATTGCATTAAATGTATAGATTGTTTTGGTAGTAGAGGTATTTTAAGAGTATCTGTTCATGAGCATGGAATGTCTTTCACTTTCTTTGTATCCTCTTCAGTTTCCTTCATCAGTGATTCATGGTTTTCAGAGTGTAGGTCTTTCACTTCTTTGGTAGATTTATTCCTAGGTTTCGTATGCTTTTTGGTTCAATCGTAAGTGGGATTGTTTTCTTAATTTCTCTTTCTGCTGCTTCATTATTGGTATATAGAAATGCACTATGCAGAATGCAAAAAAAAAAGGATACATTGATTTTGTATCCTTCAGCTTTACTGAATTTATCAATTCTGCCAGTTTTTTGGCGGAGTATTTAGGTTATCTATATATAGTATTATGTTGTCTGAAAATAGTGAAAGCTTCACTTCTTCCTTGCTGATTTGGATGCCTTTTATATCTTTTTGTTGTCTGATTGCTTTGGGTAGGACTTCCAGTACTATGTTGAATACAAGTGGTGAGAGTGGGCATTCTTGTTATATTCCTGACCTTCAGGGAAAGACTTTCAGTTTTTTACCATTGAGGATGATGTTAGCAGTGGGTTTTTGATAGATAGCCTTCATTATGTTGAGATATGTTCCTTCTAAACCTACTTTGTTAAGGGTTTTTATCCAAACTGGATGTTGTACTTTGTCAAGTGCTTTTTCTGCATCTATTGAAATGATCATATTATTCTTATACCTTTATTAATTTATATTTTTAAATTTATATCGAATTTACGTAGCACATAGTGCAACAATGATTTCAGGAGTAGATTTCTTAATACCCTTAATCCATTTAGTTCATTCCTCCTCCCACAGCCCCACCAGTAACCCTCTGTTTGTTCTCCATGTTTGTCTATTATGTTTTTGTTCCCCTCCATGGTTTTATATTATTTTTGCTTCCCTTCCCTTTTCTTCATCTGTTTTGTATCTTAAAGTCCTCATATGAGTGAAGTCATATGATATTTGTCTTTCCCTGACTAATTTCGCTTAGCATGATACTCTAGTTCCATCCACATAGTTGCAAATGGCAAGATTTCATTCTTTTTGCTGAGTAATACTCCATTACATATATATACTACATCTTATTTACCCATTTGTCCATCGATGGACATTTGGACTCTTTCCATACTTTGGCTCTTGTCGATAGCACTGCCATAAACATTGGGGTGCATGTGCCCCTTCGAAACAGCACACCTGTATCCCTTAGATAAATACCTAGTAGTGCAATTGCTGGATCATAGGGTAGTTCTATTTTTAATTTTTTGAGGAACTTCCATACTGTTTTCCAGAGTGGCTGCACCAGTTTGCATTCCTACCAGCAGTGCAAAAAAGATCCTTTTTCTCCACATCTTTGCCAACATCTATTGTTGCCTGAGTAGTTAATGTTAGCCATTCTGACAGTTGTGAGGTGGTATCTCATTGTAGTTTTGTTTTGTATTTCCCTGATGATGAGTGACATTGAGCATCGTTTCATGTGTCTGTTGGCCATCTGGATGTCTTCTTTGGAGAACTGTCTGTTCATGTCTTTAGCCCATTTGTTCACTGGACTTTTTGTTTCTTGGGTGTTGAGTTTGATAAATTCTTTATAGCGTTAGGATATGAACCCTTATCTCATATGTCATTTGCAAATATCTTCTCCCATTCTGTTGGTTGCCTTTTAGTTTTGCTGATTGTTTCCTTCACGGTGCAGAAGCATTCTTACACTTTATTTTATTGCTGTGACGTGTCACATTGATTACTATATGAATATCGAACCACCCTGGCAACCCAGAAATAAATCACACTTTGGTTGTGGTGAATGACTTTTTTAATGTATTGTTGGATTCAGTGTGCTAGTGTTTTGATGATGATTTTTACATCTTTGTTCATCAGAGATATTGGCTTATAGTTTTCTTTTTCAGTAGTGTCTTTATCTGGTTTTGAGATCATGGTAATGTTGGCCTCAGAGAATGAATTTGGAAGTTTTCTTTTTTTTTTTTAAACCATATATATTTTTTAATTTTGGCTGTTTATTTTGAGAGAGACAGAGACAGCACAAGTCAGGGAGAGGCAGAGAGTGAAGGAGAGAGAGAGAATCCCAAGCAGGCTTCATGCTGCCAGTGCAGATTCCAACATGGGGCTTGAACTCATGAAACTGTGAGATCATGACCCGAGCCCAAACCCAGAGTCAGATACTTAACTGACTGAGCCACCCAGGTACTCCCTTCCTTTCTGTTTTTCAGAGTAGCTTGAGTATTTAAATATTTGGTAGAATTCACCTGTGAAGCCATCTGTTCCTGGACTTTTGTTTGTTGGGAGTTTTTGGATTATTGAGTCAATTTCTTTGTAGGTTATTGGTCTGTTCAAGTTTTCTCTTTCTTCCAGTTTCAGTTTTAGAAGTTTGTATATTTCTAGGAATTCATCTATTTCTTCCAGGTTGCCTACTCTGTTGGTGTATAGTTTTTCATAATATTTCCTTGTAATTGTTTGTATTTCTGTGGTATTGTTTCTTATTTCTCCTTTGTCATTTGTGATTTTTTTAAAGTTTATTTATTTTGAGAAAAAGAGTATGAATGTTGGAGGGGCAGAGAGCGCAGGAGAGAGAGAATCCCAAGCAGGTTCTCCACTGTCGGCACATATCCCGACACAGAGCTCCATCCCATGTACTATGAGATCATGACCTGAACTGAAGTCAAGAGTTGGACACTTAGCATACACTGAGCCACCCCAGTACCCATCCCATTTATGATTTTTAAAATTTGAATTATTTCTCTTTTTTTCTTGATAAGTCTGGCTAGAGGCTTATCAATTTTATTGATATTTTTCAAAGAACCAGCTCCTGTTTTCATTGATCTGTTCTCTTTCTTTCTTTTTAGTTTCTATATCATTTATTTCTGCTCTAATACTTATTTCCTTCCTTTCATTGGGTTTAGATTTTGTTTGTTGTTCTTTTCCTAGCTACTTTACGTGTAAGGTCAGATTATTTATTTGAGATTTTTCTTCTTAGTAAGGCCTGCATTGCTTTATTCTTACTTCTTAGAACTGGTTTTGCTACATCTCAGAGGTTTTATGTCATTGTATTTTCATTTTCATTTGTTTCCATGTACCTTTTTACTCTTCTATTTTCTGGCTGACCCATTTATTGTGTAGTAGTCTGGTATTTAACCTTGATGTGTTTGTGTGCTTTCCAGATTTTTTCTTGTGGTTGATTTTTAGTTTCCTATTACTGTGGTCAGAAAAGTTGCTTGGTATGACTTCACTCGTTTTGAATTTGTTGAGGCTGGTTTTGTGGGCTGGTAGGTGATCAGTTCTGGAGAATGTTCCGTGTGCACTTGAAAAGAATGTGTATTCTGCTGTTTCAGGTTGGAATGTTCTGAATATGTCTGCTAAATCCATCTGGTCCAGTTTGTCACTTAAAGCCATTGTTTCCTTGTTGATTTTGTCTGTTGATGTAAGTGGGGTGTTAAAGTCCCCTACTGTTATGGGGCACCTGGGTTAAGCGTCCAACTTTGGCTCAGGTCATGAACTCGTATTTCGTGAGTTAGAGCCCCGCGTTGGACTCTGCTGATAGCTCAGAACCTGGAGCCTACTTTGGATTGTGTGTCTCCTTCTTTCTCTGTCCCTCCCCTGCTCACACTCTCTTTCTCTCTCAAAAATAAATAAACATAGAAAAAATTTAAAGTCCCCTACTATTATTATAATTATTAAATTATGTTTCTTAACTGTTTTATGTATTTGGATGCATAAATATGTACAGTGTTTTATCTTGTTGGATTGCCTGCTTTATGATTATATAGTGTCTTTGTCTCTTGTTACAGTCTTCATTTTAAAGTCTATGTTGTCTGATATAAGTATTGCTGCTCCATCTTTCTTTTTTGCATCCATTTACATGACAGATGTTTCTCCATCCTCTCCCTCTTAATCTGCAGGTGTCTCTGGGTCTCAAATGAGTTTCTTGTATGCAGCATATAGGTAGATTTTTTTTTAATCCATTCTGTCACCCTTTGTCTTGATGGGAGCATTCAGCCCATTTACATTCAAAGTAATTACTGATACGTATGTATGTACTCCATTTTTACCTGCTTTGTGGTTATTTCTGAAGATTTTCTCTGTTTGCTTTCTTGTATTTCATAATTGCTTTCTTTAGTAATTTTTTGGATTTCTTTCTCTTTAAGCTTTACATACTTATTTGTGGTTTTTTGATTTGTGGTTACTATTGGGTTTGTGTATAACATATTCTGTATATAGCAGTCTGTATTAAGTTGATGGTTGTTTAAGTTTGAACCCATCTTTTACTTCTCTTCTCCCCACATTTTAGGTGTATGTTATCATATTTCACATCCTTCTATTTTGTGAGCTCCTTGACTGATCTTTACAGTTTTATTTATTTTAACTGCTTTTGTGTTTTTTGTCTTCATGCTGTCACTTTGGTTTCTCCTTTCCACTGTAGAGTTCCCTTTATTATTTTTTCACGTTTGTTTATTTATTTATTTTGAGAGAGAGTAAGAGAGCTGAAGTGCAATAGGGGCAGAGAGGGAGGGAGAGAATCCCAAGCAGGCTCCAGGCTGTCAAGGAAGAGCCCAGCTCACAGCTCAGTCCCATGAACCGTGAGATCATGACCTGAGCCAAACTCAAGAGTCAAACACTTAACCAGCTGAGCCACTCAGGTGCCCCTGGAGTCCCCTTTAATATTTCTTCTTTGCTGGTTTAGCAGTCATGAACTCCCTGAGTTTTTGTTTGAGAAAATCTTTATCTCTTCTTCTGTTCTGAATGATAGCCTTGCTGGGTAGCGTATTCTTGGCTGCAGGTTTTATCCATTTAGCACATCAGCTATATCATACCATTCCCTTTTGGCCTGGAAAGTTTCTGCTGAAAAGTCCCCTGGTAGCCTTAGGGAGTTTCCCTTTTATGTAACAGTTCTTTTCCTCATTTAAAAAATTTTTCTTTATTATATTTTCCCATTTTAACCATAATATGTCTTGGTATAGATCTTCTTTTGTTGATTTTACTGGAGGGTCTCTATGCCTACTGGTTCTGGATATTTGTTTCTTTCCCTAATTAGGGTAGTTTTCAGCTGTTCTCTCTTCACATAAACTTTGTGCCTTGTTTTCTTTGTTGTTGTCTTCTGGTGCTCCTATAATGCCAATGTTATGGTGTTTGTTGGAGTCACTGAGTTCCCTAAGTCTTCTCTCATTTTCCATAATCTTTTTGTTCAGCTCAATTACTTTCCATTACTTTGCCTTCTAGGGCATTGATTTGTTCCTCTGCTCCTTTCAGCCTGCTGTTCATTCCATCGTGTGTGTTGCTCATTGCATTTATTGAACCCTTTATCTTTGCTCTGGTATTCCTTATCTCTGTGTGCAGGGTCTCACTTTTGTCATCCACTCTTATCTCAAGTCCAGTAAGTTTCCTTATGATCATTACTTTAAATTCTCTATCAGGCATGTTACTTATATCTGTTTTTCTTAGATCTCTGACCATGGTCTTGTCTTGGATTTTTCATTTGGGTTCAGTTTCCCTGTCTTCTCCTTTTGTCTTAAGTCACTGTGCCTATTTCTCTGTGTTAGGAAAGTCACCTATGTCTCCTGTCCTTGAAGGGGATGGCCTTATGAAGAAGTCCTATAGTGCACTGCTGTGTAGTGTTCCTGTCCCCTAGGGCCTGGCATTTCTGGGAGTGTCTCCAGTGTGTACTCTGTGTGATCAGCCATTATGTCCTAGCTGTTTTATCTTTCAGGCCAGTCATCTGCAGAGGCTGTCTTTGATTGTTACAGGCTGTGTTTGGTCTCTGGCCTGAATGTGGTGCATTTTAACTAGGTGTGTGTTGAAATGAGACCTGTAGGCACTGCTGCTGGAACCAAGGCTCTGCAAATTTTCTGGGTTGGGAGACATGGTGGTTAAGGGGTTTGGACTTGTCTTCTGGCGGAGAGGGCCTGCTGGGACTGAAGCTAGTGTGACTGGGTGGAGTAGTTCACTGGAGCATGGTGGGGGTAGGGCTTGGGGTAAGCAAGTTAGGTAGGCAGTGTGGATGTTGTTTGGTTCCCCTTGGTGGCTCTGTGCTTATGCTGAGCATTGCCTGAGGGAAATAGTGCAGTCTGTTTCCTTTGTTCCTGATGGCGAGTGCTGCCTTTCTAGATCCACTCTGAGATGAGCAGATAACCTCCCTGCTCTGTACCCCAGGTGCTCTTCAGATCCTTGTTTCCATGCTGCACGTTCACAGGTTGTTTGCCTGCCTTCTTTCCAAGAGCAGCCCCACTGCCGCTGTGCTGTCCCCAATACCTGCTGATCCAGGTTAAGTCCTGCTAGTTTCAAGAACTCATGAAATTCCATCCCTCTTGCTTTCCAAACCGCTTGCCATGGGGATTCATTTTCCCCTGCCGTCGCCTGTGTGCTAATATTTCTCATCCTTCTCCGTGATGGCGGCCCCCTTTCGACCCTCGTGGCCCAAACTGTGTCTCCACACCATACTTCCTTCAAGTGGCCTCTTCTCTCCCTTCAGTTGTGGGTTTGTTTTGCCAGTCTTCAGGTCAATTTCTCAGATATTCAGGATGATTTGATAGTTACCTGTTTGTCTTCATGGGATGATGAGAGCCTAGGGTCATCCTGCTCTTGTCTTCAGCTTCCCCTCTTTTGTATAGTTACCAAGTTTTTATATTTATCTTTACTGGTGGAATGGACTAATATTAGGCCTTCTTGTTTACAGGCAAGCAGAGGCACATGCAGTTTTACCATTCACTTTATTCAATCATTACATTAACTCACAAAATTTTTTACTGAATTAAAAATAAAAACCAGAAAATATTAATCTTTCTTAGGCTATTGAAAAATATAGTTCTATATAACACACATATTTATATATAAAATTTGATGTAAATTTCCAATTTAGTTGATATTCTTTTACGGCAATGTTTATTAAAAAATTTAAGTCCTTCTTGGAATTCAGTGTTCTCATGTATATTCAAATCAGATCAGTCTTTTGTGTAAAGTCCAAAATAACTTTTGATCCTAAACACTTGGGATTTCCAGGGCCAGAGAAAAGTAACAAAACAGAACAAAACCCCTCAAAATATCTATCACCTGTTGCAGATAAAGAACATAACTATCACTATATTTACCATAGTTTGATTAGTCTTTTTCTTTATTGGAAAGCTAAGAACAAATATTTTTGCTAATTACATAATACCATGTAAGGACATAATTATTCATAATGAAAATAATTATTATTGGCAACAGAATCTTTGGATTCTAGGATAATTGGAGTCTCCAGATAATGACCCTTAAAGTCTTCAGAGAAGTTTAAACTGTTGAGTAGGTGATGATATATAATTGGTGTTTTGGGTCATTGAATGATATCTGGACCAAAATCTCTAACCCTTTGTGTAATCTCTTTTTGAAGAAAAGGTTATGATAGAAAGTTCTTTTTAACACTACTATTTTTTGTAATTTCAAGATTTCTAAGAAGAATGTATCTTGGTACTGAAAGTTCTTTGTAATTTAGTGGTTTTAGCCTTTTTTAACCTGTGAATATGTGTATTAAAATAAAATAAAATTGTAAACAATTCAAGATGAAACAATATTAGAATTATGCCATATGCTTTCTACAGTATCTTCTTGAAAATTAATGCTTTTTTCCTAAGGGAGATTATTTCTATCAAATTTAAGTTGGGATCTACCTAGAACAGTTTTTTAAAATTTGTGTGTTCTAATATTTATAATAGTAGTCTATATTTTGAAATTTATTGAAAGTTAAATTGATAGTTTCTCTTTGGTTTATAATATGGAATCGTTCATACCATACTCAGCCCATTTATGCCATCTTTACATCTTTTTGATATATTTTTATATCATGACTATAAAATAAAACTGGACCAATTATATTAGGTATAATAATCTTAGGAATATAATATAAATGTAGAGCCCTTTTGAAAGCTATTCCTTAATAAGATAACTAATTCTGCGTCTGTTTAATAAATGTCCTGGCTAACTTGTAAAATTACTCTGGTTTTTTTCAGTTTATTTTATAATTTGAAGAGGCATATTCACACCTATCAATCACTCCATTTTCGTATCTTTTACACCAGTTAAGAGTTCTAGTGTCACTGTATAATCAACAACACTGTGTATAACATTCTGATAAAGTGAGTGTAGCAAACTGTTGACAGATTATTCAGAATCCACAGAGTGGAAAACAGGTTGTAGATTCTCATCTGCAGAATGAAGCCAGTTTATTTGTATGCAAGAAAGTAGATGTGATCCTTTCATTTTCTAATCCAGCAATTTTTATCTTTGAACAAAGTCTTGTAATCATGTCTGTAGGATGTATTAGGTTAAATTTGGAATGTGTTCAGAGTTTTGAGGGGCTATAGTACTAATGAGAATTTTAACTGTGAAAAAGAATGTCTTTTATTCTTTTAGACATATCAAATGATTTGGTGATAAGATGAAAGATTCAAAACTTTTAGGACACTCAAATGTGAAATATTTTCAATGTTTTGATAAAAGTGCGTTAACTCATCTGTCTGTGTCATCTTAATTTGATTTAAAAATCGAGTAGCAGTAAGCCAGTTAAGTTTGTAAGTCAGGTTACTATTTTGGATACCGAATCTTCTCACTGCAACAGAAACAAATTCTAGGTAGAATGGGGAGGCATGACATTGAGTGCACTTTGCGCCCCACCCCCACAGGAGATAAGAGAGTCTCTGAAGGGAAAAAAAGATATATACAGATATACTTATGCATATACATAAGCAGATAAAAATAGTTGAAACATAATGGGGATTTGTGAGCTCAAATTCATTGCAAAAGCCAGAGTTGACCTCAGGTCAGATGCCTATCAGTAATGGGATCAGTCCAGTAGGCTCTGGGGCTCTAGAATGAACCTATCATAGTTGTATTAAGCTAAGACCACTGTGGGCAACTAACATGGGTCTCTGTTGGTAACAATACCTCACTCCCACAAGAAACAAATGCAAAATGTCCCTCTGTAAAGAAGAACATTTTTCGTTTTAGCCATCAGAATTGACCAGAGAGTAAGGTGAGCCAAGCAAGAGGTCATAGTAAAAAAAGGCACCAACTATATAAACAAACAAGAGACTGTGATTGAAAGATAGTAAGAAAAAATAAAGACGATGAAAAACAGATCTTAGACTCCTATAGAACTTCTGAAGGACGCTATGCTCTTCATAAGTTAGAATTATCTGAAAAAGAATCTAAAATATCTGTATGTGATATATTTAAAGAGAATACAGAGTGGAATATAAAGCGAGAAACAAAAGACTGTTAAAAAATGATGAGTTAGTTCTTTAAAAAGAACCAAATAGAACATGTAGGAATTAAAAAGAAAATCATTGAAATAAAAATTTCAGGAGATAAATTAAACAGTATTACATAAAGTCAGAGAATAAATTGGAGGCTGACAGAATTGATGAATTTATCCAGAATGCAGCAGAAGTGAAAAATATGGAAAATGTGAGAGGTTAAAAATGATGAAGGATTAAATGAGGTTTTAATATAAGGCTGTAATTGGAAAAGGAAAGCCAGCAAACTAAAAAAGAAAAACCATATGATTATCTCAGTAGATGCAGGAAAAGCATTTGACAGAATCCAACATCTATTCCTGATAAGAAGCCTTAGCAAACTAGGACTAGAAAAGAACTTTCTCAACTTGAAAAAAGGCATTTAGGAACAAGGAACAGGTAAAATCATACTTAATCATGAGGGCTGAATGCTTCTCTCCCAAAATCAGGGAGAAGACAAGGTTTTCTTTCTGTTCTCACTGGTTCTTTTTAATGTTATCCTAGCTAGTGGAACAGGGCAAGAAGAAGAAATGAAAGATTTCCAGTTTAGGAAGGAAAAAAATAAAATTGTCTCTATTTACTGCCCACATGATCATCTATATAGAAAATTTGATGGAATCTTAAAAAAAAAAATTACCAGAACTAGTAAGTCATTTACTACAAGATTAAAGAATATAGGTTTATACAAAAAAATCAATTTTATTTCTATATATTGGCAAGTACAGTTGAGAACTGAAATTTAATAATTCCACATATAGTTGCATCAAAGAATATGAAATACTTAGGAATAGATCTGTAAAAAAGGAACATCATCTGTATGCTGAAAACTATAAAAATTGCTGAAATTAAAGAAACCCTAAGTAAATGAAGAGAGCTACCTTACTTATGGGTTGGTGGATTCCCTGTTAAGATGTCCATTCTTCCCAAAATAGATCTATAATCCCAACAGGTGTTTTGGAGAAATTGATAGACTGGATCTAAAATTCAAATAGAAATACAAAGGCCATGGGATACCTAACACAGCTTTGAAAACAAAAAGCAAAATTGAAAGGCTTAATATTATCTGATTTCAGGACTTAACAAAACTACCTTATTTAGGAAAGTGTGGCGTTGTTGTAACATCGGAGACCCTAGATTACCGATGCAGAATAGAAAGTCCAAAAATATACTTACACATATATGCGGAACTGATTGTCAAAACAAGTTGCAAAATCAATTCAGTAGTGACACAATAGTCTTTTTTTTTTTTTTTTAACAAATAACACTGGAACATTTGGAAACCCAAATGTAAGACTTAAAATTGTAAAACCGATTCGAGGAACAAAATAAAACTTCATGACCTTGGGATTGGCAAAGATTTTTTCAGTGCAGCACCAAAAGTTTGATCCATAAAAGAAATTAAAAAAACACCCTGATATTTTGGACTTAATCAAAATGACGAATTTCTACTGTGCAGATTACTTTATTAAGAGAATATAAGACGAGGTATAGACTGGGGAAAAATATTTGCAAATCATATATTTAATAAAGGACTTATGTCTAAGAACTCTCAGAACTCGCAAAGAAACCTTTCACTTTTTAGAATAGGACACAAGATTCAAATAGATACTTTACAGATAGATGTCAAATAAGCACATACCTAAAATTTAGAAGGCTGGCAGTACCAAGTGTTGGTGCTGGTGAGGTTATAGAGTGACTGGAATTCTTACATATTGCTGATGGGAAATGTAAAGTTGTACAACCACTTTGGAAAATAGTTTGGAGGTTTTCTTAAAAAGTTAAACGTACACTTGGCACATAGATATGTATACATATACCCACTCAGTATACCCCCATGTATTAAACCAAGAAAAATGAAGGAGAATATCCATAAAAGCCTTGCATACCAATGTTCACTAGCAGCTTTTTATTTAATACCCAAGTGTCTATAAACATGTTAACAAATAAACCATGGTAAAGCCATATAATGGAATATAATCAGCAACAAAAAGAAATGAACTGATACATGTGAAACACAAATTAATCTTTGAATTATGTTGAATGGAAGACTCCAAAGAAAAGGATACATTCTACAATTCTGTATATAGACAGTCCTTGCTTTACGTGGGATTATGTTTACTGAAACGTATGCGTGTTTGACCTATGTCCTTGCTTTGCATATGCACGAGTTTCTGTTAACACTGTACCATGCAAAACAAGGACTGCTTGCAATATAAAATTCTGGAAAATACAACTATTCTATTGTTATGGAAACCCAACAGTGGTTATATATGCAACATATACATATAAATAGTGTTGCCCCTTTGGGAAGCATTTTGTCGGTTTCTTAGTATACACTCACCATATGATTCAACAGTTCCATTCCTAGATACTTACCAAAGAGAAATGAAAACCACAAAGAGGATCTATACACAAATGTTTATGGCAGCATTATTCATAATAACCAAACACTGGAAACAATCTAAATGTTCATCAGCTGGTCAATGGATGAACAAAATGTGGTATATTTATACAGTGTAGAATTATCCCACAATTAAAGGAAACAAAATACTTATATATCAAACTACATGGATAAACCTTAGAAACATGATAAGTGAAAGTGGCCAAACTTAAAAGAGTATCTATCCTACAATAAGATAGTTAAAAAGGGATAGTTAAAAGAGTATCCCACAATAAGAGGAAACAAAATACTTATATATCAAACTACATGGGTAAACCTTAAAAACATGATAAGTGAAAGTGGTCAAACTTAAAAGAGTACATAATGTGGATTTTGTTTATATGAAATTTCTGTAAAACCAAAACCGTAGATAGAAGGCAGAGAAATGATGGTCACTGGGTGCTAGAGCAGGGTTTGGTGTGTGCACGATAAAGAGGGAGCTTCTGTGATGATGGGATAATTCTAAAACTGGGTTGTGTTGATAGTTCACAACTGTATGAATTCATTGAAAGTCATAAATCCGATTAAGAGCTGGTACTCAGAATATATACATTGTATAGAATACAATATATGTTTTGTGCTGCCCCAACTCAAAACAAGATGACAAAATAATATCAGGGGTATTTGAAGAAATTGCCGGTTCTGGGCCTAGAGCTAAGAAAATTGAGGATGAATGTGGAATATCTTGTGCCAGAATGTAAAGAAATGCTCCAGAACTGATATTTAGAACAAGTAAGGCTAGTAGTGGATTTTAACCTACTGAATAAAATAAAAATTCAGAGGTCCATATATCAAGCTAGACAGACAGAAGATGGACTGACAAATGAGAAGGGAAGCTCTTTCTTACGATGGACTGCCAGTTAAGGAAGATAGAACAATGAAGTTTAAAAGGTAACTAGTATTTTGAGGGCAACTGGGTGGCTCAGTCCATTAAGCATCCGACTTTGGCTCAGGTCATGATCTCACAGTTTGTGGGTTCGAGCCCTGCATCGGGCTCTGTGCTGACAGCTAGAGTTATTTTCTCAGAGACGAAGAAAACTCCCTCACTCATTATGAGACTAAAATGACCTTTACACCAAAACCAGTTAAGGATTACAGGAAAGGAAAATTGCAGTCCAGTCACGCTTAGGCATATACATTGAAGAATCTTAAAATATTAGCACACCAAGCACAGCAGTAAGTAAAAATGATATAACGGTCTCAATAGATAACAGAAAGAATTCATGATGGTAAAAAATGCTAGACAATTTAAACTCCTGTAGAACTGAAGTTTCTGTCAGAGTAGTAGACTTTGCTAACCAGCAACCAGTTTATCTTTTTCCTTTTACTTCCTGAAAACCCTGTATAGCATCAGTCTGTATTAGGGATTTTTAGGTATTAAACTACTTAAATACAAGTGAAAGACGTTAATAGTTCTCTTAAGTAACTATGCAGGACTACTTAATTATGCATAATGTATACTCTTGTGTTCTTTTACAAAAAGAAATCATGTCTTAGGCAGCTTGTTCAAACAGCAGTCCAATGATGAAATTTTCTTCTTAGCAATCCATTTAGTTAAGATGTGACATATGATAATTTTTAATTTTTTGAGGAAACTCCATATTGTTTTTCATAGCGACTGGCCAATTTTACATTCCCATCAACAGTGCACAAGGGTTCTGATTCCTCCACCGTTACTATCTTCTTTATATATTTTTATTATTCTTATTTATTTATTTATTTATTTATTTATTTATTTATTTATTTTTGAGAGAGAGAGAGACAGAGAGAGCAAGAGCAAGAGCAAGAGTAAGAGCAGGGGAGGAGCAGAGAGAGAGGGAGACACAGAATCTGAAGCAAGCTCCAGGCTCTGAGCTATCAATACAGAGCCCCATGCGGAGCTGGATCTCAGGAACTGCAAGATGATGATCTGAGCCAAGATTGGATGCTTAACAGACTGAGCCACCCAGGAGCCCCTATTTTCTGTTTTGATAGTGACCATTCTAACAGGTATGAGGTAATAGCTCATGGTTTTGATTTGCACTTCCCATTTTCTAATGACTAGTGATACTGATCTTTTCATTTGCTATTGACCATTTGTATTATCTTCTTTGGAGAACTGTCTTGTCAGGTCCTTTATACATTATTTTAGTAGTGTTATTTGTTTGTTGTTGTTGTAGGAGTGTTTTGTTTTTTTAGTAAACTCTGTGCCTAATGTGGGGCTTCAAATCTCAACTCCAAGATCAAAAGTCACTTGCTCTACCAACTGAACCAGCCAGTTTTTAATCTCTTATCAGATAAGGGCTAGCAAGTATTTTCTCCCTTTCTCTATGTTGCTTTTTTCTGTTGATTATTTCCCTTGTCACACAGAAGGTTGGAAGTTTGTTGTAGTTCCATTTTCTTAGTTTTGCTTTTGATGCCTATAATTTTGATGTTATATCCATGAAATCACTGCCAACTCCCATAACATGAAGCTTTTCCCCTATGTTTTCTTTTACAAGTTTTGTAACTTTAGGGTGTACATTTAGGGCTTTCCTTCATTTTGAATTTTTATATACGGTGTAAGAAAAGAGTCCAGTTTCTTTCTTTTGCATATGGATATTCAGTTGTTTTTTTTTTTTTAACACCATAAGTTGAAGAAATTATCCTTTCCCCATTGAATAGCTGTTGTACCCTACTCAGAGATCATATGACCATGTATATGAATATTTACTTCTGGGCACTCTATTCTGTTCCATTTATTTATATGTCTGTCTTTTTACTAGTACCATATTGGTTTTGATTGCTCTAGGTTTGTAATATGTTTTGAAGTCAGGAAGTCTGAGACCTCCAGTTCTGTTTCTCAAGATTGTTTTGGCTATTTGGGGTCCTTTAAGGTCCATATAAATTTTAAATGTTTTTTTCTATTCCTGCAAAATATTTCTTTGGAATTTTGATAGTGATTGCATTGAAGCTGTAGATGGTTTAGGTAGTATGGACATTTTAACATTATTAAGTCTTCTAATTCAGGAACACCAGATACTTTTCTGCTTATTTGTGTCATCTTTAATTTCTTTCGGCAGTGTTTTGTGGTTTTAAGTGTACAAGTCTTTCCCCTCCATAGTTAAGTTTGTTATAAGTATTTTACTCTTATTTGGTGCTATTTTAAGTCAGATGACCATCATGATTTCCTCTTTAAACCTATTGTTAGTGTGTAGAAATGTACCTGATATTTGTGTGTTGGTTTTTGTATTCTGCAACTTTGATGAGTTCATTTCTCCTAACAGGTTTTGCTGTTACCTTTTGAAAAAAATTACTATATGTATTTTTAATTTATATCCAAGTTAGTTAACACATATGGTAATAATGATTTCAGGAATAGCATTTATAATGATTTATGACTTACATACAACACCCAGGGCTCATCCCAGCAAGTGTCCTTCTTAATGCTCCTTGTCCATTTAGCCCATCCCTGCACCCAAAACCCCTCCAGCAACCCTCGGTTTGTTTTTTATATTTAAGAGTTTCTTATGGTTTGTCTCCCTCCTTTTTATACTATTTTTGCTTCCTTTCCTTTATGTTCATCTATTTTGTATCTTGAATTCCACATATGAGCGAAGTCATATGATACTTGTCTTTCTCTGACAGACTTATTTCATTTACCATAATGGACTCTAGTTCCATCCATGTTGTTATAAATGGCAAGATTTCATTATTTTCTATCACCAAGTAATAGTCCATTGTGTGTGTATGTATGTATATGTATATGTATACACGCACACCCACACACACATACATGCCACATCTTCTTTATCCATTAATCGGTCAATGGACATATGGCTCTTTCCATACTTTGGCTATTGTCAGTAGCACTGCTCTAAATATTGGAGTGCATGCATCCCTTCAAAATAGCACTCCTGTATCTTTTGGATAAATACCTAGTAGTACAATTGCTGGGTCATAGGGTAGTTCTATTTTTAATTTTTTGAAGAACCTCCGTACTGTTTTCCAGCATGGCTGCACCAGTTTGCATTCCCATCAGTAGTGCAAAGAGATCATCTTTCTGTGTTCTCTCCAACGTCTGTTGTTGCCTGAATTGCTAATTTTAGCCATTCTGACAGGTGTGAGGTGGTCTCTCATTGCAGTTTTGATTTATATTTCCCTGATGGTGAGTGATATTGAGTGTCTTTTCATTTGTCTGTTGGCCATGTGGATGTCTTCTTTGGGAAAGTGTCTATGCATGTCTTTTGCCCATTTCTTCATTGGATTAATTTCTTTTTGGGTATTGAATTTGATTAAGTTCTTTATAGATTTTGGATACTAACCCTTTATCCAGTATGTCATTTGCAGATATCTTCTCCCATTCTGTAGCTTGCCTTTTAGTTTTGTTGGTTGTTTACTTTGCCATGCCATGTTTACTTTATCTTGATGAAGTCCTAGTAGTTCATTTTTGCTTTTATTTCCCTTGCCTCTGGAGATATGTCAAGTAAGAAGTTGCTGTGACCTAGGTCAAAAAGGCTGTTGCCTGTTCTCTCCTCTATGATTTTGATGGCTTCCTGTCTTACATTTAGATCTTTTATCCATTTTGAGTTTATTTTTGTGGATGATCTAAGAAAGTGGTTGAGGTTCATTCTTCTGCATGTTGCTGTCCAGTTTTCCCAGTACCATTTGCCAAAATGACTGTCTTTTTTTCTGTTGGATATTCTTTCCTGCTTTGTCAAAGATTAGTTGACCATATATTTGTGGGTCCATTTCTGGGTTCTCTATTCTGTTCCATTGATCTGTGTGTCTGTTTTTGTGCCATTACCATATTGTCTTGATGATTACAGCTTTGTAATACAGCTTGAAGTCTGGAATTGGGATGCCTCCAGCTTCGGTTTTCTTTTTCAGGATAGCTTTGGCTCTTCAGGGTCTTTTCTGGTTCCATACAAATTTTAGAATTGTTTGTTCTAGTTCTGTAAAGAATGCTGGTGTTATTTTAGTAGGGACTACATTGAATATGTAGATTGTTTTGGGTAGTATCAATATTTTAACAGTATTGTTTTTATAATCCATGAGCTTGGAATAGCTTTCCATTTTTTTGTGTCTTCTAAATTGTCTTTCATAAGCTTTATATAGTTTTCAGTTTATAGATTTTTCACATCTTTAGTTAGATTTATTCCTAGGTATTTTATAGTTTTTGGTGCAGTTGTAAGTGGGATTGGATCCTTGATTTCTCTTTCTGCTACGTCATTATTGGTGTATAGAAATGTAACCAATTTCTGTACATTGATTTTATATCCTGCAACTTTGCTGAATTCATGTATCAGTTCCAGCAGTTTTTTGGTGGTGTCTTTGGGTTTTCCAAATAGTGTATCATGTCATCTGTGAAGAGTGAAAATTTGACTTCCTCCTTGCCAGTATGGATGCATTTTATTTCTCTGTGTTGTCTGATTGCTGAGGCTAGGACTTCTAACACTATATTAAATAACAGTGGTGTGAGTGGACCTTAGGAAGCTGTTAATTTTGTCATGTTCCTGATGTTAGGAAGAAAGCTCTTAGTTTTTCCCTATTGAAGATGACCTTAGCTGTGGGTCTTTCATTTATGGCTTTTATGATCTTGAGGTGTGATCCTTCTATCCCTACTTTCTTGAGGGTTTTCATCAAGAAAGGTTGCTATATTTTGTCAGATGCTTTCATTGTATCTAGAGAAGTCATGTGGTTCTTATCCTTTCTTTTATTAATGTGATGTATCATATTGATTGATTTGCAGACATTGAACCACTAACAGCTTTTTTTTTTTTTTAATGGACTCTGCAGGGTGTTGTACATACAAGGTCATGTACATTCCACTTTTCTCCTTGCCTCCTATGGCGGAAGCTGCAGAATTGGCAGAACTTGGAATTTTCCTCCCAGCTTCAGAAAAGAGCTAGCATGATTGAAATGAAATGACTTTTCTTACCTTTTCAAGGCTTCTGTTCTCGGCTTTGGGCTTGTGTGGGGTACTGTGTGACTTAAGTGGTTTCTGGAGTTCTAGTAGAGGAATTTTGGACCACATATTGCTACTAAGTCAGTGTTTTTGTGGGTGAGCAAGAGATGGGTCTTCCTATTCCACCATCTGATGTCACTGAGTCTCTTGGACTTTAAAAATAACATATTGGCATGAGTGTTTCTATTCTTGCTTTTCTGCTTTTTAAGAAGGAAGTAGGCAGATATTTGACTGATACAAAGATGGGAAAGAGAAAATAAGAGCTGGATACTAGAAAAGTAATTTCATATAGTACATTACTTATACTAATTCTGTTGACTAGAGAGGATTTAACCATGGCATGTTAATTTGATATTTTAAGACAAGAATTATATTACTTTACTTTAATTTATATTTTTCTCTTTTATTTAACAACAGAAACTAAAGGGTCTAAATTTCAGTATGAATCAGTGTTTAAGTATATGTCAAAATGAGTGCTTTTGTGTATATGTGCATGTCTGTGAGAAAAAAATGAATAATGAATGAATGTTTGGATATTTTTGGTCATATTGGTGCTACTTTAAGTAATTGTAAAAGAATTTAGACATTTATTTATATTTTGGGGGAGGGAAGGATAAATAAATAACAGCACAACTAAAATCTATAGTAAAATATATATTTTCTTGCAGTATAATTTATCTAAGATGTAATATACATCAAACTTAAGACCGATAAAAACTTTTAAAGACAAATGATTTTAAAAGATTTGAAATTGTTTTTGATAGTCTGAAAAGTTTTCAGTTACTATATTTATTTTAGAATATATTTCTATAAAAACAAATTTTTGCACTGAGAGGAGTCCTTTAAATATGGGAACATACATATCTTTTATGGAATCTCATTACTTCCTCAGAGTGAAGAAGAAATGGAAGTTTTTAGTAGCTCTTTAGTTTTTTTCTGCACAGCATACATTTATAAGCCAATGATTACTTTTTGTTAAGATTATAGTAAAATATTTCAGAATTTTAGGAAAATGGAGTATGTCTAAGTTTTTTATTAAATTGTTATTGAATGCCTGCCATATTTCCTATTCCAGGCACTGTGAGGGGATTGCATAGGATTCTGTTTAACAGAATGAACAGAACAGAATCTGGTACTAATTGGGGAAATAAACATTAAGCAAACAATTTATAAATGTTTATAGTTGTGATAGTTTACAAAAAGACTTTGAGGGTCTATGAAAATATGTAATGTGATATCATTAAATGAATTGTAAAAAACTTAGGTGTTACTGGTCAGCTAACTCAGTGAAAGGGAGAAGTATGCAAAAAGAATGGAACATGATACTTTTCAGGAATGGATAGAAGTCCAGTATAGCTGGAGGGGGGAGAGCATTTTATTATGTGTTTGGAGTGCCTAGAAAAGATTCATGTGTTATTTTATAGATTTTGAACTTTAATTTTAAGCATAAGTGACATGATTCATATTTGTGGGGTTTTTTAAAATTTTCTGTAGATTTTTAAAAATTTATTTGAGACAGAGAGAATGCAAGCAGGGGAGGGGCAGAGAGAGAGAGAATCCCAAGCAGGCTCTGCAGGGTCAGTATAGAGCCTGACATGGGCCTCAAATTCATGAACCATGAGATCATGACCTGAGCTGAAATTGGATGCTTAACTGAGTCACCCAGGTGCCCCTCATATTTATAGTTGTTAATGTTGATCTTAATTGCTCTGTGGCATATAGATTAGAGGGAGCCAACTCTAGTGACAGGAGTGACAGGTGGCCTGTTTGTTGCCCAAAATTCAGAAGGATATAATCAAAGTTGTATTAGTTTCCTCGGGCTGCTGTAATTTTAAGTTCCACAAACTGAATAGCTTAACCAAAGAAATTTGTTTTCTCATACCCGGAGGCTAGAAGTCTGAGATCATGTTGTTTAGCAAAGTTGGTTCCATCTGAGAGCCATTGGGGAAGGATCTCCTTTTGTTCCAGGCCTCTTATTTTGGCATGTAAATGGCTGTCCTCTTCCTATGTCTTGTGTTCAGATATCCTCTTCTTATAAAGATAGGAGCCATATTGGATTAGGGCTCATCTTAATGACCCTATTTTAACTTAATTCTTTAAAGACACTATTTCCCAGTATGGTCACATTCTCAGTTATGGGAAGCTTAGGACTTCAACATAAAATTTTTGTGAAGAAATAATTTGGCCTGTAACAATGATTAATGTTGATGGCAGTGACAGTAGAGAGAAATGGACTGACTTGAGAATTATTTAGGAGTTAAAACTGGTGCATGTTAGTAATAGATTAAAAATGGTGAGATGGACAAGAAGATGATAACCAAATGTTCTGGTTTGACAAGGGTTTTGGGAGATAGGAGTGATTTCATTTGGGAGCCTAAATGGAGAAGCATATTTAAGAGAAGAGATGATGAACTCTATTCAGGTGTTCATGTGATATCCAAATGAAGATGTCAGGTAGGCAATTTATATGTGAAACTGAAGCTCAGAAGAGAGGCCTGGGCTGGAGACATAACTTTGAGAGACATCAGCTCATATATGGCAATCAAAGGCATGGTAATGGATGAAAATGGCTACAGAGAGAAAAGACCTGTACCTAGACAGAGGACAAAGAAAATCCAACTTGTAAAATGCATATAGAACCCTATTTTCCCAAGTGGTAGAAGCAGTGTGACACAGAAAAGGATAGTTACAATTTCTACCCATGCATTTAAAAAATCTTATCCTTTAAACTGTTTCATATATTTTATATCATATATATCTTAACACTGTAGTACTTGTGTAATTTTGAACAAATAAGTAAACATATTTTAGAGCATGTATCAAAAAATATTTTCCATTCAGTAAGTGTTTCCCAAACTCTGCCTGTAACAGAGGAGGCAACAAGGAGTATCCTAGATGAAACCAAAGAGAATAGGGTAACGGAAGCCAAGAGACCAGTTTTAAGGAGAGGATGATTCATAGTAGACATATTTGAAATTCTAAATGCCAGTAGACCATGCGTTTTCAACAAGGGCAATATTGATCCCAAGAGGAAGAAATAGTTCTGTTGTGTCCTTTTGTTTTGTTTTGTTTTATGGGGAGTGGGGAGGCACAAAAAACCTTTAGGTATTATAATGGTTTGTGGCCTCTAGAATTCAACCCTGCCCTATAAAATCTTATAAAATCTTATAAAATCTCCTTGGAGGGGCAGTAAAGAAAAAAAAGCTGTGAAACACTACAATAAACTATATAGAAAGGGCCTTAAAACCCTTTTTCACTGTAGTTTAATGGTACTCTCTAGGGCAGAGTGCGGGATTTGAGTCTGAAGAGGAACTTTAAAATTTGCCATATGTATTTCAGTATTGAATATTTTACACCAAGAATTTATTCTTCTGTTGAAAGTTAAGTTAGATTTTCTGATTACCCATCCAGAAAATTAAAAAGAATGAAGAAGACACCATATTTAATCCTATCACCCAGAGATCATCTCTGTTAATGTTTTGTATATAGTTTTTCTGTTTAACTGTATATTTTATGTGAGGTCCTATCTGTTCTGTCTTCAAAAGGTATCTGAAATCTGACTACTTTTCACTATCTTCCACTACTACTTTAGTCTAATCTCCCATTTTTTAAAAACAAAAAGTAGAATGTATCAAAATTTTTTTTATTTTTCTTTGAACAATGTGCATATAAAAGCCCACATTTTGACTTCAACTGAAATTCTTTTGGTTGTGTAAGCTTTCTCATTTTGCTGTGTGGTGTTCATCTTGAATCCCTGTTGAATTTATGTCTGCCTTCTTTTGTAATTGACACAGTGAAATGTTTCCCCCTGAAAGCTACTTCCAGTAAAAGAATTTTTTTCCTTGCCTCCTTGTATTTGCTTCCTCTGCTTTAAATCCAGAAGGTGATTAAGAGCTCATTTAAAATTGATATATATTTGGTTTCTTTGATCAAGTCTGCAGGCTTTCTTATTCACAACATGATCTCTCTACAGAGACCTCTGGCACAGAATTTTTGCTAAATCTACTTTCTTTTCTTTTTTGATTTTAATGTCCTCTGCTTCCCTGGGACCTTCTCTTCATAAGCACATCAACTTGTAAACTCTTCATGTCAACTGATCTTCACCTCTCTTTTTGTCTCAAAGATTGAGTTGGATTGTATCTCTTTTTTCTCAGACTTATCCTTCAACTTTTGTTTTATATTCTATATCTTACATGCTTCTAGAAGATTCTTTGCTTTCCCCAGTAGCAGCCTTTCTTAGCTACTTCCTCAAAGGCCTACCATCCACAAAACCAAAATTAAAATGAAATCCTTTGTTTCTCTCTCCATCTACATATTTTTTTCCTTTCATGCCTAGGTTTTAGTAAGCTACTTTGTATGTCTATTTTCTTATTTCTGTTTTGCTCAAAACCACTGAAATCAAGCTTCTACTGCATTCAAACAGTTCTTTGCTAAATTCATTCTGATGATCCCGCTACTAAATCTTTCTTCTCAGTTTACTCCTCCAAGGTAATAACTGGTCTTCTGCTTAATGCTTTCCTCCGTCACAGATATTGCATCTCTTCAGAATCCTTCATCAACTCTTCTTCCCCCACATACCCCTCCTTTTGAAATATTTCATTTGTAAAATTTCAAGCATACACCAAAGTAGAGACCCAAAGTGCAGGACAGTGGTTGGCAAATCATCCAGCTTCCACAGTTGCTAACTTATGACCAGTCTTGTTGTTTTGTAACTGTATGCACCTACTCCTTTCTCTCCATTCCAGATTATTTCTTCTGCCAACCTTTAAATAATACTGTTCTCCTGGGTCCCATCCTCAAATTTTTTTCCTTCTCATGCTACATGCAATCAGTAGAAAAGCTCACACATGCTGACAGTTTCTACAACCTCCAGCTATTGCCTCAGCTTAGATCTTGTTCTTAAGCAAGACATTCATATTTACTAGATTAGATAGTCTTCACTTGGATGCTCCATAGGTTCTAGAAGCAGAAATCCAAATTAGCTGATCTTTCTCTGCCCACCTGCTGCCCCTTCTAAAATTCCATTTTGATTGACCAGTCTTCCATCTTCCTATTCCTATAGAAAAATACCTAGTTCTAGTCCTTCATAAATATATTTGATTGCTCATCAAGCCCCATCAGTTTTCCTCCTGCCACAATAAAGTCCCTTTTGCCTATATTTTTTTTCAACAAATTCATAACTGATCTTAATTGCAGGCTTGCCACCATCCCACATACTGTTATTATCAGAGTAATTCACCTAAAACACAGTTTAATCATGGTGTTCTCTCATTAAAATCCTTAAATATTTCACTGGTATCTATAGGATAAATTAAGACATTTCTTGATCTGATTCTTTTTTCTTTATTTTTGAGAGACAGAGACAGAGAGAGAGCTCAAGCAGCAAGGGGGCAGGGAGAGGGAGACCCAGAATCTGAAGCAGGCTCCAGGCTCTGAGTTGTCAGCACCGAGCCCGGCATGGGGCTCAAATTCACCAACCCTGAGAGCATGACCTAAGCTGAAGGTGGACGCTTAACCCACTGAACCACCCAGGCACCTGTTGATTTGATTCTTGTCTTACTTTCTATCCTTACTATTTCCCCTTTTACTGATTGCTCAAAATGCATTCAGAAAATAGAAAATGCTTTTCATGGGATACCTGGCTAGCTCAGTTGGGAGAGCATTCCACTCTTGATCTTGCAGTTGTGAGTTTGAGCCCCATATGGGGTGTAGAGATTACCTAAAAAATTTTAAATCTTCAAATAAAAAATACTTTTCACATCTTTATACGCTGTTGATCCCTCTTTCTGGAAAGCTTTCTGCTTATCTCTTCTTCCCATCTGTATGGTAAGTCCAAATCTTCCTTGGAGTCTAACTCAAAATAGCCTGACTCTTCATAAAAGTAAATTCTGGGGGCCTCTGGGTGGCTCAGTTGGTTAAGCGTCCAACTTCGGCTCAGGTCATGATCTCACCACTTGTGGGTTTGAGCTCTGTGTCGGGCTCTGTGCTGACAGCTCAGAGCCTGGAGCCTGCTTTGGATTCTCTGTCTCCCTCTCTCTCTGTCCCTCCCCCATTCATACTCTGTCTCTTTCAAAAATGAATACATGTTAAAAAAATGTTTTTAAAAAGTAAAATCTGTAAATTATTATTTTCTCTTTTGCTTACATAGCTTATAAGCTCAGAACCATGAAGGACTGGCACAAGGTTACAAAGTCAATACTTTGGTGTAAGTCAAGGTTATCTAATTTCAGAGCCCATATCCTTTTACTACAACTAATCCAAGAATATTCATTTGAGGTTTGGACCTTATAACTGTGTGCAGTAAGGTACTATCAAATACATTTTAGCAAGAAAATGTATGGTAGGTTCCAGGAATATTTATGTGCTTTGAAATCAATTTTGTTCAAGTATTATAAGTCTAAGTTTCTCTCTGTATATTTAATTAGGTCAAAATAAATTACAAAAGCAGACAAAGACTAAGCTATAAATCTAAATAACAGATTCATCCAAACATAAGTATTTTAGAATTCTTACAGATTTTATTTTATGCTGTATACATATGTATATATATGTGTATATACACTTGGGGTTTGAACTCATAAACCTGAGATTAAGAGTCGCATGTTACATTGACTGAGCCAGCCAGGTGCCCTTATATTATTTGTATTTCTAAAATACATCTGATTTTTGTTTTATTTTCCACTTAGTGGTCTCAGCCAAAGGTCTAACTTTCATCCTTTTTAAAGTTTTAGAATTATAGTATCATTTCTATTTATAACTAAGAAATAGGGCAAGAGTTATTTTAAGTTGCAAACATTTCCCAAATGTGATCTAATAATATGACTGCATTAAACTTAATGAAAGTACTATGGTCTGAATGCTTGTGTCCCCCTAACATTCATATGTTGAAATCCTGCCCCCCAATGGTAATGCTCTTAGAAAGGGATTAGGTCGTGAGGATAGAGCCTTTACTGTTAAAGAAAGCCCAGAGAGCTAGCTCCTTTCTCTACCATGTGGGGTTACAGTGAAAACAGCCATTTGTAAGCCATTCAGTGTCCTCACTTAGACACTGAATCTGCCAGGACTTTGATCTTGGACTTCCCACCTCTAGAACAATGAGAAAAACATTTTTGGTGTTTATAAGTCACCCCATTTATGGTATTTTTGTTATAGCAACCCAAATGGACTAAAAAGTAAGACAGTATTGGAGGTAGATTGTAAGTAGATTAATAGTAAATATCCTTCCAGTGGAAATCTAGTCAAATTATTACAATCTAGTAGAATTAATTTTGTTTCAACATACTTAGGAACAATTACATAGCATGCTAATTTGATTTGAAAGTGTAAATAAAATGATTTTTTATCTATCTTTATATTTTCCTATTTTTTGCAGGTAGTTCTATTTGTAATATATTGTGGCTTTGAGAATAACATTTTTGATAATTCCTTGATAAATAAAATTAGTATCTTTATATTTTGGCAGAATTAGATATGATAATATATAATCATATACATATACAGAAGCATATGTACACACATATAAATCTTTTTGTTGTAATATCCTACCCCCAAATCTACATTTTCATTATCATCTCCTACAATTTTCCCATCCCTCTGAATCTACCTCATTTTTTTAAATCTTTCTAAGCACTTTTCAAGTCCTTTTCTTATTCCAACAATTATTAATGCTTTTTAGTATACATCTTCAATAACTGACCCTAGCTTTTAGAGTGACAAGTCCTCATTATTGACTGATTAATTGATTGATCTTTTTTCAACAGTTGTATAAGTGTTCTCCAGGGAAACAGAATCAGTAAGAGATCTCTCTCTCGATCTCTCTCTCTCTCTCACACACACACACACACACACAGCGAAAGATTTATTATAAAGAAATGACTAACACCATTTTGAAGGCTGATAAATCCCAACATCTCAGTCAATAAGCTGCAAACCCAGGAGAACTGATGGTGTATGTCCACTCTGAATCCAAAGGCTTAAGAGTGAGGGAGAGCCAATAATATAGTTCCAGCCCAAAAGTCTGTAGACTCAAGACCCAGGAAGAGGTACTCTTTTCAATTTGAGTCATAAAGGAGGAAAACAAAACAAAAAAACCCACTAATATTCCACCTTGATGAAAGAAGAAATTTCTCTTAGCTCTTTTCCTTTTTTCAGGCTTTCAACTGATTTGATGAGGCCCACCCACATTAGGGAGGACATTCACTCAGTCTACCCATTCATCTGTTAAACTCATCCAGAAACACCCTGACAACCGGAATTATGTTGACCAAATACCTGGGGCATCCAGTAGCTAGTCAAGGTGACTTATAAAATTAACAGTCACAGCAGTGTAGATAGTATTCTGTGGCAGTCACTGGAGAGACAAAGAGATATATTAGTCATTTTAATTGTATATCATAAATAGTGTTAGCAATGTTGACAGGTATTTATATAATGCTTACTATGCCAGGCACTGTTTTAAGCACTTCATCACAGTTAACCCATTTAATCTTCATGATAAATGTATGAAATGGGTTTCCATTTTATAGATGAGGATACTGATACACAGAGAAATTAAGTAACTTATCCACAGTCACAGTCAGTGGTAGGGTCTGGATTTTAACTTCAGTATTCTGGCTCAAGAGTTCGTCTTCTTAATCTCTATTCTGTTCCTTTACCTATGTAGGAAACATCTCATTATGATAGGGAATATGAGATGCTATAGAAGTATGTAACAGAGTGTGTCAAACCTAGGGGAACCAAGAAATGAGATACCTAAATTGAATTCTGAAGAAGGTGAAGGTTTTAAAAGCTGATCACCAAGAGAGACTAAAAACCTTCAAGAACCTGAAAGAATTTGAGTCTGGGTGAATAGGCTGAGAAAATCAAGTCATAAAGGCTTTGTAAGTCAAGTTAAGGGAGAACAATACTTTTAATATATCAGACAGACCTTAGATCAAATCGCAGTTCTGCTACCTTCTGTTTCATTTTAAGGAGGTCACTGTCTCTTTTTGAGCTTTTGTTTACTCTCTAAAATAGACTAAGATAGATAGCTTTCTTATGAGATTTTCAGTAAATTTCAATGCCACTCTTTCAGTAAATATTTATTTTGTGTCTTTTATGTCTGGGTCACATTCTCAGTGCTGAAATTGCAATAGTATAACAGACACAAATGGTTTCTCTGTGGTCCTGGAGTTTACATTTCGATGACTGTTAAAAGGTTTAAATGAGATAACATCCCGCAGTTCCTGTTGGTTACATAATGCACATTCAGAAAATGTCAACTTCTTAGCCAAGGTTTATATACGTTCTAGAGTATAGACACTTTGTCTGGGTGCTCTGGTTAAGTTAAAAGTATATACTTCGTGGATTTCAAATTTTGAGTGACTTGTCACTACGAAGGAAGAAGTAACCAGATTATTTGGGGCTCAATATTTTCTTTCAAAACAGTGTGTCAAGGAATTAGAATTTTCTTGTTTATTTTAGCAATTCTCTAAAGCCTTGAAAATGTTCTGCTCTTTCTAGAAATCTGTTTCAGTAATTCTATGATGATTTACCTCAAAAGAATTTATAGTTAATTATAGCAATAATGACACATCCGAAAGAAATATAAGAAAAATCTTCTAGGGGAGATAAAAGCAAGCAAAAATTATCCACAGAACAAGCAGAAAAAAAAGGAAATACAAAAAAAGTGTAAAATGAAGTGATAAGAGCAAGAACAACCTATTATGTAAACATATTTGGTTTGTATTTTCTTATTAAAAGACAAAAATTGTAGTTAAAAATAAAATGAATGTTATTTATAAGAGTCACATCAAAGGCTAAGAGCATAGAATAAAAGCCAAATTGAGTGAGAAACAGTTGTTTATAAAAGTAATAGTGACGGTATTAACTTAAGGTAAAATAAAACACACAATGACATATAGAATAAGAGGGTCCCACAGATTTTCTGTTTTCTCTTCAGCAAACCATGCTGAGAAAAACTGGATATCCATGTGCAAAAGAAAAAAATGGGACTTTTACCTTTGACAATATACAAAATTAATTTAAAATGAATTAAAGCACCAAATGTAAAACCTAAAATTATAAAACTCCTTAAAGAAAACATAGAAGGAAAGCCTCAGGAAATTGGATTTGGCAATGATTTCAGGCAAAAGACACCAAATCACAGGCAACAAAAGCAAAAATAGACCAGTGGGACTACATCACACTTCAAAATTTGTGTGACAAAGGAAACAATCAACAGAATGAAAATGCAACATACAGAATAGGAGAAAATACTTGTAAGCCATATATCAGATAAGGAATTGATGTCCAGAATATGGAAAGAATTCCCACAACTCCACAACAACAAAACTATTTAAAAATGTGTAAAGGACTTGAATATTCTCCAAATATTGCGCACAAATAGCCAACAAGCACAGGAAAAGATGCTCGGCATCACTAACCATCAGGAAATGCAAATCAAAGTAACGAGATATCATGTTGCACTAGTCAGAAAACCATAAATATTAGTGAGGATGTGGAGAAATTGGAACCCCTGTGCACCGTTGATGGAAATGCAAAATGGTACTGCTGCTGAGAAAAATAAGAGAAGCTCCTCAGAAATTTAAAAATAGAATTACCATATGATCTAGCAATCTGACTTCTGAAGATGTATATCCAAAAGAACTGAAAACAGGATCTCGAAGAGGTATCTCCTCGCCTATGTTCATTGCAGCCTTATTCGTAATAAGAGCCAAGTGATAGAAGCAATCCTAGTGCCCATCCACAGATGAATAAAGAAAATCACAGACATACACAGACACACACGAATATTATTCAGCCTTAAAAAAGAAGGAAGTCCTGTCACATGCTACAACATGGATAAAACTTGAGGACATTATGTAAATGAAATAAACCAGTCAAAAAAGACCTATGATTCCTCTTAATATGAGGTATACTGAAGTAGTTACATGCTTAGAAAACAAAGTAGATAGTTGGTTGCAGGTGGGGGACAGGGGGAGGGAAAGGAGAATTCAATCAGTATAGCATTTCAGTTTTGCCGGATGAAAAAGTTCTAGATGCAGTTAATACTGCTGTACACTTAAACTTAACAGTAAATTTGTGTTTTTACCACAATTTTATGCATTCTTTTCTATGAATTTTTAAAAAATATGAGGACTGGGTATTAAGTATTTTATTAAATTAAAGGGTATTAATTGCCTTGAATTCACTTAGCTAAATTATTCTGTAGATTTCCTTATTGGAGACATTGACCTATTAATAGATTTCTTAATATTAAATGATACTTAGACTGCAGACATAAATCAACTTATTTAAATAATTCAAATAATTGTTTTAATATCCTGTTGAAATCAGTTTGCTTTCATATCTGAGAATTTGGTACTTGTATTCTTAAGTGAGACTGACCTAAATTTTCTTTCCTAATGGTACGTATGTGTGTGTAGAAATAGATCTATAGTTATCAGGTTTTCTTAATCTAGATGAAAAACTTTCAGTTTTTCACCATTTTGCTATTCTGTATGGGCTTTTCATATATGGCCTTTATTATGTTGAAGTAATTTCCTGTTCCTAGATTGTTGAGTGATTTTTATCATGAAAGGGTATTAAATTTTGTCCAATGCTGAAGTGTACAATAGTTGAGATAATTACATGCTTTTGTCCTTCATTTTGTTAATGTTGTGGTATTATAAAAGTTTTTTAATATAAAAACTTTAAGGTGCATGGTATACTTTACACGTATTATATAGTATATTACATAAAGTCTTGGGAATCTGAAACTATTTTCTGATCGTTACATAAGAAATGAGCAATTATTTGATTTGCTGTTTTAAAATATAGTTTATTTATTTTTGAGACAGAGAGAGACAGAGCACGAGCAGAGGAGGGGCAGAGAGAGAGAGACAGACAGACAGACAGACACAGAATCTGCAACAGGCTCCAGGCTCTGAGCTGTCAGCACAGAACCCAGTGCGGGGCTTGAACCCACGAACTGTGAGATCATAACCCAACCCAAAGTCAGATGCTTCACTGACTGAGCCATCCAGACGCTGCTTGATTTGCATTTTTTATGATATACAGTACTCAGTTGAATTCAAAGCAAATTCAGGTTAAAAAAGGAACCACTATTGAACACAAAAATATATGTAGGTATAAAAGTGAGAAATCGGTACTTTTCATTTGGTCTTTTTTTTTTTTTTATAACCTTGCAAACTGAAACTTCAATTGTTTTAAGTACAAAACTAAAACGGAATTAGAGTTTTTTCATTTTGTAGAACATATTTGAATATTAAGCATATTTCATTTTTGTTATTAGGGCTAATCATATGAATTGACACTTTTGTACTTCAAAATTAGAGTATTGGCTACTTGATATCATACACCACACCTATAGAAATACCTTTAAAGTATTTGGTAAAATTTCTAGAAGGGTGATTCTATTTTATTAAAGTACTTTGTCTTATTTTAACAAATTATACTTGAACTAATGTTTCTCTTTTCTTTTTAGTAATTACTTTCTAAAACATTTGTTCAAAATTGAGTGAAGTATTGTGCTGAGTAATAATAATTCCTGTGACTTAAAAAAGTTTTTTTTAACTATCTCTACTTGAGGCAGTTCTCTCTTATACTTGGTGAATTATTTTCTGGGGGTCATTTCAGCTTGCTTTTGTTCCTCATTTTGTCGTGGTCACACAGTCATCTTCTATGTGTGTAAGGAAAATGGTAATAATAATTGTAATAATAAATAACCAAAATCACTGAGGGCTTATTATATGTCAGGGACTGTCTCAACACTTTACTTTGGCAAACTTTTTAAATCCTTACAACAATACTACAATGAAACATATATAGTGTTGGTATCACCATTTTACAGGTGGAAGGAAGCTCAGAATGATGAAACTTGTTCAGGCTCATATAGCTAGTCAGCAGAGAAGGATGATGACTGACTACTTGAACATGAGACATGATTGGAGTCATACATACGCTCCTATTTAGTTACTTAATAATGTCATTGTTTGATAGACAGTTTAGAAATTTACATTGAAATACATTTGGAATATAAAATAAATACATTTGGAATTAATTTTTAATGTCATATCTTCTTATCCATTACAGTTTTTAATAATTAATGAACACATCCCTCTTTTTGGGTCACAGGATGGAGAATCTGAAATTTTGTACACTTTTTGGAATTCAGTTACTCAAGCGCTTTCTTCTCAATTTCGCATGGCAACTGATTGTAAGTATGCTATTTATTTTACAATTTCAGTTCAACATTTTTTACTTTAAAAGTTAATGTCAAGAAGTTTTGCTTTATTGGTTTATAAAATACATCTTTTTATTTTTTAGTTTTTAATGTTTATTTTTGAGAGAGAGAGAGAGCGAGGCAGACTGCAAGTGGGGGGGGGTGGGCAGAGAGAGAGAGAGAGAGAGAGGGAGAGATGGGATCAGAAGTAGGCTCCAGGCTCTGAGCCGTCAGAACCGAGCCCAATGTGGGGCTCGAACCCACAAACTGTGAGATCATGACCTGAGCCGATGTCACACACTTAACCAACTGAGCCACTCAGGTGCCCCCAAATACATCTTTGTAAAACTCATTGGCTAACTGTCATTTCTTGTGCTAGCCATATATTCAGTTTTATAAGCAATGTTAATTTTTAATATTTTTTATAATTAGTATGTGGAATAAAATTCTCCATAAGAATGAATGAATTCTCCATAATTCAAACATAGAGGAACTCTGAAGTTTTTCTTTGTAAAGGGTATAAAGCAATTAATGTTGAAGAATTTAGTTGCTACATTTAGAATTATTTTCTAACTAAAAGATACCAGAATGGTAAGACTTCACAGTTATTTTCTTATTAAAATGAGGATTTGATGAGAGAACAGACAAAATACCTTCATCATGAATTAAAAGTCGCTTTTTCAAACATGATCCTCAAAATTTGTTTACTTGGGTTTTTGATCATGAAATAATGGCACTGCCTAATCACTGAATGTGAAAAGGGTGTTAGGAGTCTCTGTGTAAATTTTTATTTACAATGTTATGAAAGTACCTAGTAGATGTTAACATTAGTCAGTCACTGGCAAGCCAGAGTTGAATAAACCATACCACCTGCTTCCCTACCTCTGTTTCTAAGGATGTATGTAGCAAAGCAGTCACCACAGGCAAGGTCTTCATTCAGGTGTGCCCAAATAGAACTTAAACAGGGTTTATTTAGGACCGATTCTTCCATTTACTTCTACAAATTACACTATTCAGAGAATGCTGTGCGTCTCCCTGTGTTAGGTATCTATTTTGGTCAACTTTTTTGAGATATAATTTATATACAGTAAAAGTCACCAATTACAAGAAAATTCTATGCGTTTTGACAATCATTTTTATCCTTTCATCTACCACCACAATTAAGATACAGAACATTTCCATCACCCCCTAAATTTCCCACATCTACTTTATAATCACCTACTCCCACCTCTTGGCTCCTGACAACTAATGATCAGCTGTCTGTCAGTAAAAGTAAGTTTTCTCTAGACTTTTGTAAAACTAGCATCATACAGGCTGTGTTCTTTCATATCAGCATAATTATTATAAAATTCATCCATGTTGCTGCATGTATCAGTAGTCCCCTTTTACTGCTGATTAGTATTACATTATATATGTTATAGAACAATTTGTTTATCCATTCCCTGTTGGGAGACAACTAGGTTGTTGCAGTTTGGGGTTATTATGAATCAAGCTACTGCTATTGTTTACATAGAAGTGTTTTGAAGACATATGTCTTCATTCTTGGGGAAATACATGAGTGGAATTGCCTGATGATTTTATAAGTGTGTGTTTAACTTTGGAAGCAACTGCTGAACTATTTTCCAAGATGGATACACCATTTTACATTCCCATCAACAATATTTGGTAATTCCAGTTGCTCTATATCCTTATCAGTCCATGATATTGTCAGTTATTTTAATGTTGGCTATCCTTGTGAATGCATAGTGGGGTATTTACTTCCATTAGATTAAAGACTTAATGATGACCATATTTTCACATGCTCATTAGGTATCTGTATATTTTCTTTGCTCAGGTGTTTGTCAAAATTATTGGCTTTTAAAAAAATCGTTGGATTTTTATTTTTTTAGTTATTGCTCGTTCTCTTATTATTGAGTCTTAAGAGATCTTTATTATAGGTCCCAAGTCCTTTCTCAGATGTATGTTTTGCAAATACATTTTCTGTGTCTCTGGTTTCTCTTTTCATTTTCTTTTTTTTTTTTTAATGTTTAAAAAAAAATTTTTTTTTTTTTGAGAGACAGAGACAGCGTGAATAGGGGAGGGTCAGAAAGAGAGGGAGATACAGAATCTGAAGCGGCCTCCAGGCTCTGAGCTAGCTGTCAGCACAGAGCCCGACGAGGGGCTTGAACCCATGAACCGTGAGATCATGACCTGAGCCGAAGCCGGACACCCAACCGACTGAGCCACCCAGGCACCCCTCTCTTTTCATTTTCTTAACAGTGTCTTCCACATGATAAAAGTTAATTTTGATAAAATCAAACTTACCCATTTTTCTTTTATAATTTCCATTTTTTAACCTAAGAAATCTTTGTCTAACCCAAGACCAGAAGTATTTCCTCCTATGTTTTAGTCTAGAAGTTTTACTAAGTTCTTTTGAAGTTAACTTTTGCATATGGTATGAGATAAGGGTCAAGGGTATTTCTTTGAATATAGATCGAAAAGATCATATTCTGCCTACTGACTGATCTGGCACTGTTGCAGAAAAATCATGTGGTTATTTATGTGTAAGACAATTTCCGGAGCCTGTTTTTTCAATTTTTAATTTTTTTTGCATGTTTGTGTTTATAATCACTAATGTGTAAATTATTCTACTTTATCTAATTTATCAAAATAATTTTTGTTATTCTAGGCCCTTTGCATTTTGATACATATTTCAGAATCAAGCTGTTGTTCCTATAAAAGTGTTTCCTGAGATTTTTATTAGGATTACATGATGAGTCTACAGATCAATTTGTGACGAATTCACATCTTAACAATATTTAGTCTTTGATCCATGAATGTGATATATCTTCCCATTGATCTAGGTTTTTTTGTATTTTCTCTTATCAATTCTATAAGTTTTTAGTATGCAGGTCTAGCAAATCTTTTCTTAAACTTATTACTATTTCATATATTTTGATGCTATTGTAAATGGTGTTTTTAAAAGTTTATTTTTAACTGTTCATTGTGAGGATATAGAAATACAGTTTCTGTAATTAGGATATAGAAAGTTTTTGGGTGTGTTTAATATTGATCCTTAGTTTTCTTAATGTCTTTCTAGTGTGGGTATCAGGGTAATGCTAACCTCTGAGAATAAGTTAAGAAGCATTTCATCCTCTTGAGTTTTCTCAAGCAGTTTATGTAAAATTGGCATTATTTCTTTTTTAAATGTTTGATAGAATTCACCGAGGAAGTCAACCAGGCCTGGAATTTTCTTTGTCAGAAGGTTTTAAGTACAAATTTAGCTTCTTTCTTAGATAAGGGATTGTTCCATTTATTTCTTCTTGGGTAAGCTTTGGTAGTTTATTATGTCTTTTCAAAGAACTTTTTCAGTTCATTGAAGTTTTCTAGTTTCTTGGTATAAAGTAGCATATAATGCTTCTTTATTACCCTTTGAATGTGTGTGGAATCTGATGTGATGTTCTATACCTCATTCCTGATATCATTAGTTTCTTTTTTTCCTAATGATTACAACCAGTGGTTTATTAATTTTATTTATCTTCTCAGAAACCAACATTTGGGTTCATTGAATTTTCTCTGTTTTCTATTTTCACTTTCACTGATTTCTGCCATTATGTTTATTATTTATATTTGCTTTGGATTTGACTTGCTCATTTTATTGTTTATCAAGGTTAAGTTTAGATTATTGACTCAAACCTTCCTTTTCTAATTTAAGTGTTTATGCTGCATATTTCTCCATAAGCAGTATTTTAGCTGCATGTCTCTTTCTTTCCAAACACAGAAAAATTAAGAGTAGTGAAGAAGCATCGATATACCTATAATTTTGATTCAATAATTAAGTTTTCCCACTAAACGAGCATTTTGAGGTTGACATGTTTGTTTGAATTTTAAAATTTATGAATTATTTTAGGAGGTAGTTTTTTTCAATATTCAGATGTATTATTATGTACATATAGCCTTTCAGTAGTTTCTCATGCCATGTATGAAAGTGGTGGGTTTTCATAAAAATAATTTTCACCAGGAAGTTTCCTTTAATATTTAACTTTTCACTATATAAGTCAATTATGCTTAATAAAATACGTTTTCTAATATAGCAGTAAGAAAATGCAAAGATGTAAATTTACCTACAAAATAGGTAACCATAATTAGAAAAGTCATTAAAACCTCAGTTTTTTAAGTAGAATAAAAGAAAACAAATGTAAAAAGCTGTTTTAAGGTATGTTTTTTAAAGCATTTATTAAAAATGGACTTTGTCGCTTAAAAATGTTTTGATATTGTAGAGTTGCTTAGTCAGTATTTTCTTTTTTCTGTAGTGCATAAATTCAGTTTCTATTTTGAATATTCTCTCAGTGACTGGAATTTATTAAAGAAAATAGCTTGTAACATACTTCAGAGATTTCAAACCTTCAACCAGTTGTACCTTACATTATTGTTCATTATTGGTTGATAAAGCACATTTTTTGTAGAAATTGTATGAGGAAAACTTTATTCCAACAAATCACATAGATATTAAGAGTTGTAGTTGAGCTACAAAGGAGATGTTCTTGTCTGCTAATTCAGTCATCTCTGTCGACTCTGCATCTGATTGAATTTTCTTGTGGATAGTTTTCTCCTCCTTTTCTGCACATTACATAATTTTTGACTGCATATCAGATATGAACTTTACATTGCTTGGTAATGGATACCTTTGTCTTCCTTAAATATTCTTGCTCTGAGATACTGTCAAGTTACTTAGAAACAATTTTTTTTTTTGAGTCTTGCTTTTAAGATGTATTAGAAAAACCTGAGCAGTGTTTAGTGTAGAGCTAATTATATTCCACTACTGAGGTAATACTTTCCTTGGTACTCTACCTAATACTCTGAATTACAAGGTTTTCCAGTCTGGCTGTTAAGAATAGGCACTCGGGGCACCTGGGTGGCTCAGTCGGTTAAGTGTCCAACTTTGGCTCAGGTCATGATCTCACAGCTCATGAGTTCGAGCCCCATGTCGGGCTCTGTACTGACAGTTCGGTGCCTGGAGCCTCTTCTGATTCTCTCTCTCTCTCTCTCTCTCTCTCTCTCTCTCTCTCTCTCTCTGCCCTTCTCCCACTTATGATCTCTCTCTCTCAAAAATGAATAAAACATTAAAAAAAAGAAGAAGATGCACTCTTCCAGTCTTGTGTGAGTAACAGGCATAGTCTCTCTAATCCTGCACGGTTTCTTCCCTCAGACTCAGGAACTTTTCTCACACACGTATGCTGAGTAGTGTTTTGCTGAGTACTCAGAGTGGACCATTTGCAAATCTCTGCAGTCAATCTTTTTGTGCACCTCTCTTTCTGGTATTCTGTCCCATGAACTCGAGTTGATTCAGTTTTCCTGGTCTTGGGGACAGCAAGGGTAGAGGAGTCTCTTATCCTTTCCAGTGTCATAGCCTAGAAGCCCATGGTAGGAAATAAGTTGTTGTTACCAAAGTGATAGGTTCTTTCCCTACTCAGTACCTTTTGCCAAATAGCCAAATAACAAAATAGTATTTGATAGCAAGTACATGATTTATTCAGTGGCCAGAGACTGGAGAAGGGGAGCTCATGCTCTACAGGCACCTTCTCCCCAGTTAGGTTTCTTGGTCAGGGTTTTATGGGGTCAGGGTAATAAGGGGCTGGTAGAGAAGTTGACAGAGGGGTTTTTCCAGGAAAGGCGAGGAGGAGGCTTCGGGATCAAGAGTACCACCTCTTTTCTTCCTCTAAATGGACATAGTTGGATCTGAGATGGGCTGGTAGGTGTGGTTTTTGTTATTACAGTTCTGGGATAATGATCCTGAGGTCATCTGGAGCGTTAGCGCAGTCTGTGAACTGGATCAGACCAGTTGAAAGCTGGTCTTGAGGGCTTGTTTGGAGCCTGTGGCTTCTGGCATTTGGCCTTAGCTTTCAGTGGCAAGCAGCACCTGTGAGCAGGGCTACAGAACTGAGTTGCTGTGGCTTGTTAGTGAGTCCCCAGTGACACTGGAGTGGTCATAGACTTCACCTCTTATTTCCTGTCTCTCAAGGATCGCTGTCTTTTATTGCATGATGTCTTTTAATGCATGGTGTTTTAAAAACCACTGTTTCATATATTTTGTCTGTTGGGTTTTTTTCGTGGTTTCAGATAGGAAGTTAATTTTGGTCCCTGTTACTCCACCTTGACCAGAAGTAGAAGTACCTCATCTCGTTTTAAGAGCAGTGATTAAAAGCACATTTCATAATATTATATGTTATGTGTGTGTTTGATGGTACTGTCACGTACTTCTCTTTGGTCATCTGCTTTCTTATTGCCCTTAACTAAGCATTACAAGCCCCTGGTGTTCTTTACATGTTCTCTTTTTTCCCATACTGCTTCCTCTCAGTGACTGGCCTTCTCTCCTGGGTCATCAAAATCTCTCATGTCATTAGGAAACTCTTTCAATAGCCTGTACCTTTTCTCCAAAGAAAAACCTTACTTTCTCCCTGGGGGTCTCTGAGTGTGAGGAAACTGCCCTATTTACTGATGGCTGCCTGCCTACTCTGTTTGCTTCCTCTCAGCACCACAATTCATACGTGTCTTTGTTCTGTCTTCCATTTCTCCTCTTTTGATTTCTGCCCCTCAGATGGGAAACCTATCTAAGTTGCTCTAATTTAGTATAAATGAAAACAAAAGTAGAGTTCCTCTTTAGTTACTGTTTCATCTCTCCTCTTTTTATTCAGACTTCTCAAAAGAGTAGTTGGCCTTGTTTTGTCTTCATTTTCATACCGTTGACTTCTCAATGAGGTGTGCTCTGGCTGTCCTTCACCATTCTATTGAAATTGTTCTTACTAAAGTAAGCAATGACCTACCCTCTTAATTATCCAACCCAGGATGTGTTTTTCAGTTCTTACGTTATGGGACCTACCTAGCTCGTGCAGTCAAAGGAGCTACTGAAAGGAAATATAATATTTTTAGGCAGAAAATTCCATTAATATTTCACATTCAGTGTAGTTTGTTACTTCTGATAGCGTGATGACTTTAATAACTTCCTTTGGGAGAACTCCAAAGTTGTTTGTAAAGCACCTTCCATTTATATAGCACATACAGACCCTGAAGTGTACTGTAGGACTTCTTAAAATTACAGGCAGTATTAAGGAATGCAACCATCTGCAGAGTTGAAGCTTATACACAATGTAACAGATTGTCTAAGTAAGTAATATTTTGGCAGAAAATATCTAAAGGGAAATTTTCCTAGTCAGGAACATGTTCTTTCTGATTTATAAATGTTGTTCATGCTTAGTAAAAAGAATTTCTACTAGGTATAATAAAATAGACTCCAAGACAGTGAATCCACTTTATTGAAAAGGAAAGGGGCCTGAACTTGTCATCTTGAAAATTCAAAATAGCTTCTCTAGAAAATCTGTTGCTTTAATTATCTACGGGTGAAAGTTATTTCCAAAATGACTTCTAAACTTTGTGTTTACTTTTGTGTTGTAGTTTCTAGGTAATAGTTATCCACCACCCTGTTGGGTTGTGGTACTTTTTTTTTCTTTAAGTCTCAGCAGGAACAAGCAAAATAAACATTACCATTTTAAACTCTTTGAAATTAAAACATAATTCTTCTTTGTTATCTGATGATTTTCCCAGAATTCCTCATCTCCCTTTATTTTTCTTCATAGCTCTTATCCCTTACGAATATACACATGTTATTTATCATGTCTGGATCCCCTTCCTCCCATTAGAATGTAATCTCTATAAGACACAAAATACTGTTTTATCATGGCAGTATTTTCAATGACCAAAAAAGTACCTGGCACACAGTAGGACTTCAATAAATGCTTGTTGACTAGAAGGAAGACAGGAAAAGAGGAAGGAATCAGGGGAGAATAAATGCCACTGTTCTCTTATAAAAGCTTAAGAACTTAACGAAAACCACTTTTTGAAATATGTTTGAAAGATTCTGGCAAGTGAATCTTAAAAAAAATGTTTAAACCCTTTGTGCAGTATTACTGTCTCAAAACTCTTAGCAACTCAAGGAGATGATTCATATAGTTGAGAGACCTACATGGCATGTATCCATAGTGCTTTGGAAAACAAAGTGTGAGTAAGAGTTACACCGAGGAAATATGTATGTTCTAAGATTTAGAAAGCTTGAACACTTGAAATGTATGCTAAATTCACTTTCTTCACCTTTTTAAAAATATAGTGATAAATCAGGTGTCTATTTGTCCTGAGAAATAGGGGCATAAGCAGATTATTCCTGGCCCAGAGGCAAGATAGTGGAGAAATAGGGAGCTCTATACTTTGTGCCCACATCTCTCAAACAAAGAAGGACCAAAGCCAAAGGACACTGAACTGCAAGAGTCTGGGAGGAAAAGAGACAGAGTCCACTAAGAAGACAGCCTCATAGGTGCATTACTGAGAACTGGGGAAGATAAAAATGGGCTGGGACCCAGAGGCACTGGAGGGGAGGGAGTCCTCTCATCAGAGAGACCAGGGAACGAGAAAGAGCAGCTGAAACTGCTCATAGAACTGTCCCTGGAGAAGAAAAAACTCAGGCCAGGACGAAGAGGGATCCTATCATCCCATCTCTAACTGCAGGGCATTCAGAGAGAGATCCTATCTCTAACTGCATTGCTTTCTTTGGACTGGGTGCCAGTCCCAGTCGGCACCAGGAGGAACTGCTCCCCCATCACCCCCCCCCCCCACCCCGCCGCCGACTTGATCCCTGGCTAGGAAGCAGCCTGGCCTATGGGATTACATTTCAGACACTATCATTAAAGCTCGCTGACTAAGATCTGGAAAGGAGGTGGGGCTTGGGACATAGAACATGGCCCACTTTGGCTACGCCAGTGGTGCAAGGAGATCAGACCCAAAAGAGTGATTTGCAACACTTGGTTGGAGAAGGGACAGGGACACCGCCATTTTTCTCCCCACAACCACCAAGGCGGGGCCTTAGGGAGCAGCCTGTGGACCCTCAGTGGAGGCAAGACCTGCCTACACCAAAGCATGCCCATTGCCCTGGAGAGCTGCTTTTTTTTTTTTTTTTTTTTTAACCAGAGCCCGGGGCAAGACCAACATTGATGCATTGCCGGGATTAACTCTAGATTAAGTTTTGCTATTCAGATATATTTTCGCCTATCTCATTCTCATCTCTCCCCCTCACTGGACTGGGCACTCTGGTTATTGGTTTGCTTAAACAGTCACATTTAACCTATTCTCTTGATGCATATTCTTCACCTCTGTCATTACCTTCTTTTTTCTCTCTCTCTGGAATAATCAGACCATATTGTTTCTCTGGGTAACATTATCTTCGTTTCTTCCTCCTCGCCTCCTACCATATTTTCCTTTTTCTCTCTCTGAATTAAGCCTTTTAGTCTCTATGCCTGGTCAATATTCAATTTCTCTTTCTCTGCTACTAGAACTGATCCATGAATTAGCAAAGTCACAGGGTACAAAATCAATGTACAGAAATCGGTTGCATTTTTATACACCAGTAATGAAGCTAGAGAAATCAAGAAACTGATCCCATTCACAATTGCACAGAAAACCATAAAATACCTAGGAATAAACCTAACCAAAGATATAAAAGATCTATATGATGAAAACTATAGAAAACTTATGAAGGAAATTGAAGAAGACACAAAGAATTGGAAAAACATTCCATGCTCATGGGTCAGAAGAACAAATATTGTTAAAAGGTCATTACTACCCAAAGCAATCTACATATTCATTGCAATCCCAATCAAAATTGCACCAGCATTCTTCTCAAAGCTATAACAAGCTATCCTAAAATTTGTATGGAACCACAAAAACCTCGAATAGCCAAAGTAATATTGAAGAAGAAAACCAAAACAGGAGGCATCACAATCCCAGACCTTAGCCTCTACTACAAAGCTGTCATCACCCGGACAGTATGGTATTGGCACAAAAACAGACACATAGACTAGTGGAATAGAATAGAGTACTCAGAATTGGACCCACAGATGTATGGCCAATTAATCCTTGACAAAACAGGGAAGAGTAACCAATGGAAAAAAGACAGCCTCCTTAACAGATGTTGCTGGGAGAGCTGGACAGCAACATGCAGAAGAATGAAACTAGACCACCTTCTTTCACCATACACAAAAATGAACTCAACATGACTGAAGGACCTCAATGTGAGACAGGAAACTATCAAAACTGTAGAGGAGAAAGCAGTAAACAACCTCCTTGACCTCAACCATAGCAATTTCTTAGTTGACACATTCCCAAAGGCAAGGCAGTCTAGAGCAAAAATGAACTTTTGGGACCTCATCAAGATAAAAAGCTTCTGGATGGTAAGGGAAACAGTCAATAAAAATAATAGACAACCAATGGAATGGGAAAAGGTAGTTGCAAATGACATATTGGATAAAGGGCTACTATCCAAAATCTATAAGGAACTCACCAAACTCCACACCTGAAAAACAAATAATCCAGTGAAGAAATGGGCAGAAGACATGAACAGACACTTCTCCAAAGAGGACATCCAGATGGCCAACAGACACATGAAACGATGGTCAGCATCACTCATCATCAGGGGAATACAAATCAAAACCACACTGAGATACCACCTTGTGCTGGTCATAGTGGCTAAAATGAACAAATCAGGAGACTATAGAGGGTGTGAAGAGACGGGCACCCTCCTACACTGTTGGTGGGAATGCAAACTGGTGCAGCTGCTCCAGAAAACAGTGTGGAGGTTCCTCAAAAAATTAGCAATAGAGCTCCCCTATGACCCAGCAATAGCACTGCTAGGAATTTACCCAAGGGATACAGAAGTGCTGATGCATAGGGGCACATGTACCCCAATGTTCATAGCAGTACTTTCAACAATAGCCAAGTCATAGAAACAGCCTAAATGTCCATCAACTGACAAATGGATCAAGAAGATGTGGTTTATCTGTACAGTGGAATACTACTTGGCACTGAGAAAGAATGAAATCTGGCCATTTGTAGCAACATGGATGGAACCTGAGGGTGTTATGCTAAGTGAAGTAAGTTAGGCAGAGAAGGACAGATGCCATATGTTTTCACTCTTAAGTGGAATAGGAGAAACTTAACAGTGGACCAGGGGGGAGGGGAAGGGGGAAAATAGTTGGGAAGAGGGAGAGAGGTAAACCATGAGAAATTCTTGAATACTGAGAACAAACAGGACTAATGGGGGAGGGGTAGTGGGGAAGGGGAGTGATGGGCATGGAGGACGGCACTTGTCGGGAAGAGCACTGAGTGTTACCGACTTGACAATAAACTATAAAAGAAAACACACACACACACACACACACACACACACACAGAAGAAGTATGTTTATTGAATGGAGTAAGTGGAAGGAGGATGATTTAAAAAAAAGAAATGGGATAAGCAACCTGTGTGAGTATTTTCTTTTGTAGATTTTTTCAAATATTAGAATGATGTTTATATTAAATGTGATTTTTGTTGTGATAGATTCCTAAAAGTTAATGTGCAACTTAAATATATAAACTGGGAGATATATCTCACACCCTCACGTAAAGTACCTTGTAGAATTTTGAGCCCTATAACTGAAGCCTGCTTTCACTGTAGAATTCTAAGGAGCTAATAATACCAGGGAACATCCTAATGTGTTTAGTACATAAAGATGAAAACTTGGAGCTTGCCCCAAAAGTGGAATGGCTCATTGCTGAGAACTTAAGAGGAGTCTTCTACAGACGTCCTAAAAGTTTATATAACCTGGAGAAAGGTGAGTCTTAGCCATCAAGTAAGTTTTTGGAGACTTTCTTTGCAAGGACAAATTTGATCATGTAATTCTCTAATAAAAATATTTTATTGGTATATATATCACATCATTATATTGGATACCTTGAGCACAGTGTTATAAGTCAGTTATGTCTCAGTAAAACTAAAAAAATAAATTTAAAAATTAAAATTTATTCATTGACTCCTGTTATTTTAAAAAATCACTATCATACAACAGAGTATGAGTATCATAATTATACACCTAAATGCATTTTTTGAATCTTAATATAGCTATGTAACCAAATCAAGAACAGCATCAAGATCAAGAAACAGGGTGTTACCTAACCAGAAGCTCCCCTCTAGGTCTCCTAGTTTTTGCCTGCCCTTCTCCTAACAGTATTTATTCATCTCTAATGATATAGATTTTTAAAAAAAATTATTAATTTATACAGATAAAAATAGCCAGTTTGTACTCTAATGTTTGATTTCTGACATCTCTTGCTCAGCATGTTTCTGACAGTCCTCTGTTGTTGGATGCAACTTCAGGTTATTCTCGATGTAGTCAAATGTTCCATTTTGTGAATATATCATGATACATTTATCCACCATATTATTGGTGGGCAAATGGGTCTCCCATTTTTGAGCTATTTTAAGTGATGCTACTATGACAATGCTGTCCTTTTTTTTTTTTTATTGGGAATAAACCTGGGAATGGAAAATAGGTGGAGTAGATAGAATGATAGGCCTCATAGAGGTTTGCGTATTTCACCTTTCATGGCATAAGGGATTTTGCAGATGTGATTTAAGAGTCTTGAGATGAAAAGAGCATCCTGGATTATCCAGATGAGTTCAGTGTATTTACAGAGGTCTTGAAAGGGTTGGGGTGGGGTTGGAGAGACAGAGGACGGGTGTGATCATGGAAATGGAAGTCAGAGTGACACAAATGATGGGGACCCTAGGCTGGGTAGTATAGGTAGATGGGAAAGTTTGGGGGAAACAACTTTAGAGCTGTCACAAGGAACCCAGCGGTGTTGAGAACTTGATTTTGACTTAGACCAAATTTGTACTTCTGACCTCCAGATCTGCAAGATAATACATTTGTGTTGTTTTAAGCCCCCAAATTTCTGTTAACCTGTTGCAGCAGCGATGGCAACGAATACAGGATGTAGCAGAGTTTACATGTGGTCAGCTTTAAGAGTTACTGCCCTAAGAGTTCAACTCTCATTTGCGGCACTTCCGTGCTTCTGCTTTTCCCCGTATCCTTGCCATTTGTACTGTTCATGGTTTTTTTTCCTTTAACCATTCCAGTGGTCATTTAGTAAAATCATGTTGTGGTTTTATTTCTTAATTAATGATAACGATATTCATTTTTCCACATATTGATAGGCCTTGTAGATATGCACTTTTACAAAGTTTCTGCTCATATCTATAGAATTCTCTCTTACTGATTCACAAGATTTTATTTACATATCCTGAATTATTTTTATTATTTTCTTTTCTCCCCCTTTGGCAGTCTAGTTGCACATATGTAGTCTAGTCATTTCAGTTCATTCTATGATTGGGTTGGATTCGGGTAGTTGCAGTTTTAATAAGAGTCTGTCCCTAACTCTTCCTTATTCTTGGGTTTGCTTCTCCTAGACTTTTAACTGAGAGGTTAGAGGCTCTTTGTCTTTTCAGCCCTGAAATATTGAGTCTGATCTATCACTGTCACTTGGATGTTTCCAGACAAATCTCTAACCTTTCATGTCATGAAACTTCAGAATCTGGTGAATGTCTTCCTGGGAAGGAAGACGTGCCTATGTTTGTGACATGTTCTCCCCCTCAGCTGGTCTTTGTTTCCTATGGTATGTTTCCACAAATGTAAAGGGTATTTTACCTTACTCTTTGAAGTTTTAGACCTAGTTCCCCAGCTCCCCTTGCAACTGCATAATGCAGTAAATTTTCCATGAGACCCTAGGGTTGAGGGTCCTTAAGTTTCATAATTTTTATTCCAGTCCCATGAACCAGTAAAAGCTCTGCTAGTTTGTTCTCCAGCCTAGGTTCTCTGCTTGGGCCAGGCTTGAGTTTATTGAAATGGTTATGGCTTCTTTAGTTAGCACAGCAGGAACCCTGGCCTGCCTCCACTCTTCTTTCCTCTTTACTCCCAGGATACTTTCCTAACAGGACGTTTCTGGTCCCTTCTTCTCTCTTCACTCATTTTTTCCCCCTTTCTAATATTTCATCTCTGTACTGGAGCTTTAATTTGTGAAGGAAATCACCCTCTTTCTTCTCAGTGTTTACAAATACTTAAAACACATCTCTATCCTTCCCTTCACCTGGGTAACTCACATTCATCTTTCCAATCTCAGTTTAGAAATGAAGTGTTCCTTGATGTCTCCCTCCCCATATACTCGCTCAGATATGGTATGACACTCTCTGTCTGCTCCTGTAAAGCACTTTTATGTCTCCAATTTTAGTTCTTATCGCCCTGCATTATAATGCCTCACCTCCTTGCTTGTCAGTATCTTCCACCAGGCTCTAGAAAAAGCTTATCTGTGTACCTCTGTTCCATGTTCCATTCCTTTCACAGAGCACAGTGCTTATTACATAATTGACATTCTGTTGAAATGGATACCTAAAGTGTTAAATTAATATTTAAACATGTTAAGAAATAGGAAATTTGAACATAAAAACTAAAACTTAAATGAGATCCAAATATGAAGTACTTTTAGAAAACAAACAACCGTATGTGTATGAGAAACAGGAACATGAAAGGATGGTGTAAAACTGTTGGGATGATTATCATAGAATATCACATTAACTTTTACTTTTTTCCTTATACCTTATGTATTTGGTCCTTTGCAATGAGCATATCATCAGTTATAAAATATGAAGCAATTTTCATTGAGGTAAAAGAAGAAAACAAACATGAGACTAAGATATTTAATTAAATCCTCCGTGAGGGTTTGTTGAATGGATAAATGTGACTTACTAGTTATGGAAATGGATTAAGTGCTCAGAATTGAAGAGTAGAGTGAAAAAAAGAGTTCAGAGAAAAAAAAATCCCCAGTTTACCTCACCTATCAGGGTAAATTCAAATGGATCAAAGAATTAAATATGAAATAGAAACCACTCAAGGGATGGAAGAAAACACAAGTGAGTAAGCTAGGAATAGGGAAAACTTCGAACTGATTTAACACTCAGAAGCAGTTATGAAAAGATTGGTAGTTTGATTATATTAAAATTTTTGCACAGCAGGGAAGAAACCATATGCAAAATAAAAAGATCAATGACAAACTTGAAAAATATAACTTACATCAAAGAAAAGCTAGTATCCCTAATATAAAAAACTGCTAAAATGAGAAGAAAGAGGCCAACAAACCTAAAGAAAAAAACATAGATACTTCTTATTTGGAAAAGATGCTCAGTGTCCTCTATGAATCGAGAAATGCAAAATAAAAGTACATAGAGATTGCATTTCTCATCTGTCAAATTAGCAAAAATTCAAAAAGTTTACAGCCACACTCATTGTCAAGACTGTGAGTAAGCAGTCACTCCTCACACTGTGTGACTTTGGATACAAACCGTAAGGAGGGGAGTCCGTGAGCATCTAACAACATCAGGTAAACATTTGCTTTTTTACTCTGCAGTTCTACTCCTAAGGACCTTTTCCATAGATGCACTAGCAAAACTATGAAAGGATGTTCTCAAGACTATTCGTTGAATCATTATTTGGAATAGAAGAAAACTAGAATTGCCCAAATGTTTATCATGAGGGGATTAAACAAGCTGTGTTGCATCCATAGACTGGAATGCCATGCATGCAGCTTTCGAAAAAGAATGAGGAAGAGGGGAAAAAAAAAAAAAGACTGAAGAATATCTTTATATGCCACTATGGAACAATCTCCAAGACACATGAAGTTAAAAAGAGTGAAGAAATATGTGTGCCGTGAGCTCTTGTTTCCCTAATAAAGGGAATAGTATAAACACGTATTTTTGCTTATTTTTTTTTAAGAAATGGAAGGATAAATCATAAAATCAAGAAAAATGATTACCAGTAGTAGAGGGAGGGGATGTGTGAAGAATACATTGGAGAGACTAAGGATAAAAGCTAGACTTCTTTGAATATATTTGGTTGTGTAGATTTAACTTTGAAGTCATATAAATGTTTTATGGAGTTCTAAAGTGGAATGAAAGTGAAAGGAGAAATTACTAAAAATCAAAAGTAAAATGGAAAATCATAATGCAAATGCTTGGCCAGGAGGACATGGAGAAGCACACTATCATTTGACTTTTTATTTTACTCGCCTGACAGCTTTATAGTAACTTGGTTTTTAGCCCTATTAGGATATATTTAAAGGACAGCAAGAACTCCCCCCACCAAAACCCATGAACTCTTTTCAGTAATCATGTTACTGATGCTGGTATTATTACTGTTATTCTCAGACTGTTGTGTGTTCTCAATAGAATGGGCACTTGGTTCCTGTGAACAAAGCTGAAAACTGGAAACGTTTATAGGGGAATGGAGGATAAGAAGTGAAAGGATTTATTATTATTTTTTTTTGGTGACCTTTATTTTTTCCTGTGAGATAATGAGGGCAGCCATCTTCATATTGTAAGTGGATTCAAGATTAGCTAGTTAGATTGGAGGAGAATATGCTTTATATTTCTGCTAAAAGGGATGGTTGGAAGGCAGAATACATACCTTATTGGTGGGTTCTATAGCCTTGTGTTGCTGTTATTTTGTGGGGGAAAAGACCCACAAAACAAAACAACTAAGAAACCTCGTAGGCACTATAGCCAGATATAGCCAGACAATTATTCTATCCTAATTATTTGGATATATAGTTTGCACAAGGAGATAACCTCAGGTGGGGGTTTATGTTTTTTTTATTTAAGTCTGATTCTCCAAAACTTAATGCTTTAGGCTTTGATCAGATTTTCCATTTCCATTCAAAGCTTGTATTTTAATATCTGTTTATCTCAAAGAGAGCTTCTCTGAGTTTTATAAAAGTCTGAATAGGAGAGAATATTTACAAATGATACATCTAGTAAGGAGTTACTATCCAATATATAAAAAGACCCCCTACAACTTGGCACCAAAACCCACCAAAACTGAAAACAAATAATCTGATTAAACATGGTCAGAGGACCTGAATAGACATTTTTTCCAAAGAAGACTTACCATCAGGTACATGAAAAGATGTTCAGCGTCACTAATCCTCAGGGAAATGTGCTGATGCGTTTCCACAGTGAGCTATCACCTTGAGTTTGTCAGATTGGCTGGAATCAAAAAGGCAAGAAATAACAAGTGATTAGGATGTGGAGAAAAATGAACCTTCATAACACCTTTGGTGGGAATGTAAATTGGTGTAGCCACTGTGGGAAATATGAAGGCTCCTCAAAAAAAATTTTAAATAGAACTGTCATGGGGCACCTGGGTGGCTCAGTCGGTTAAGCGGCCGACTTTGGCTCAGGTCATGATCTCATGGTTTGTGGGTTCAAGCCCCGCATCGGGCTTTCTGCTGACAGCTGGCTTAGAGCCTGGAGGCTGCTTCAAATTCTGTGTCTCCCTCTCGCTCTGACCCTCCCCACTCAAGCTCTGTGTCTCTCTATCTCAATAATAAATTAAAAAAAAATAAAAATAAATTAAAAAATAGAACTGTCCTATGATCTGGCAGTTCTATTTCTGGGTATTTAGGATTTTTAAAGATATAGTTTGGTTACTGATTTCTAATCTAGAGCATACTTTGTATAACTTGAAATTTTTTACATTTATTCAGACTGTTTTATGGCATCAAATATTGTTGATCTTGGTAAATAACTAATGCACTTGATAATGTGTGCTTTGCTCTCTTGGATGAAGTATTCTATAAATGTTAATTAAGTAAACTTTGAGTATTTGGGTTTTCTGTATGCTTATTGATTTTCTATGTACTTGTTTTTTTCAATTGAGAGACAAGAAATTGAAATCTTTAATTATAATTGTTGATTTGTCTGTTTTCTTATAGATTAGGTTTCAAAATATATGCTTCATGTATCAAATGCAGTGAATAGTTTAGGAGGAAAATTATTCATTAAGTGATTTTTACTAGCATTATTTAAAATTACTTGGTAAGTAATTTTTACTAGCCTTATTTTTAAAAGGCTTGTCCTTTTAAAATTAGGATATATTTTTGGCTTGTCCTGTGGTATAGGCTATTTGTAGCATTACCATATGCAAAAGAAAATTTATTTGCTACATTTTATTGTTTATCTTATCCATGTTCTTGTTTTGCTTGGCAGCATCTGTGTTTTTGAAACAGGCATTTGAAGGAGAATACCCTAAATTGTTACGTCTTTATAATGACTTATGGAAGCGTCTTCAACAATACAGCCAAAATATTCAAGGAAAGTTTAATGCAAGTGGAGCTACAGAGACCTCTGCTGACCTACAACACGTGGGAGATGAGGCACAAGACCTGTTCACAGCAAAAAGGCCAAATTATGAGTATGCTTATTTAATCAAACCTGTTTGTTGTCATGATAAGGATTTTGTCTCTTGTTTTTGTTATAAACTAGAAATTGGGAATGTGCTAATCTTCTAAATACTTGTAAAATCATTATTTATATGTATACCTTGGAAGACTTTGCAGCACTTGAATGAGAAGTCAGGCTTCATCCTTAGTTGAGCAGCCTGGTTCCTAACTGGAATGATGTAAAGTATAGCATTCAGTAGGGTGAGAAGAAGCTAGGAGATGAGCAGATGTGGTCACTGTCTTTTAAATGATAATATACCTCTAATTGCATCAGAGTGTGTCATTATTGATGGACCACTGGCATCAATATGATACAAGAGGAACTAGTATGTGCAGGAAGGAAATAAATCTTAGGCCGAGATAGCTTCTCAATCTGGTAGGAAAAAGCTGAGTATAGTCACAATTAGACCTGAAATCTCTTAGCTCACTCATAAACCACAGTATATGTAGCTATATTTAGGCACCACTTTGAAAAACAGTATACCTTCTCAGTAAGTTTAAACTAACCAGCTTTTCTCCTAAATTGAATAAGAATATTATTTTCAGGTTTCTATTTGAACAGCAAACTGGCTCACACATTTTCTTCAAACACTAGAATCATTTATTGTGACAGGGCTGTCTCAGGTAACAGCAAATTCTTATCACTTACCTTGTAAAAAAAAAATGTTGCATATATTTAAATGTTTCTCTTTCAAATTTTATTTTTCTAAATACTTAAATTGTATCCACTGTAGTAAGAAGTTCTGTCTGGGGAAATACAGGGCATAGAAGTTTTCATCAGCAAGACAAATATCAGGACAGTAAGCTGGAAACATAGAATGAGACTATTTTTTTCTTCAGTGACTCATTTATGTTCAACATGGAGATTAGACAAGAACTAATTAAGAGGAGACAAGAGAACTAAACTGATACCTGTTGATCTACAAAGATATAAGAAGGGTTTTTTTTTTTTTAAGTATAGAAAATAGAATATGTGGTATCATTCAATTTTGGGCTTAGTTTTATTTTTAAGTCTGTATTCTTATACCAAAAAAGATCTGAAAGTATACACAGCAAATGGTGATAGTGGTTTATCTCCAGAAGGTAGAATTTTTGTTTTGTATTTTGCACTTTTATTTAAAATTAAAAAGTGATGGAAGGAAGGCTCTAAATTCAAAGGAGAGAAAAAAAAGTCAGAAAGGAAAAACCCTCTGTGTTTTGATTAATGGAGTAGCACTGTCCCCCTTTAGAAGTCACAGTCAATAAAGTAGTTGGTGTAGGGGAGGAGGTATGATCCAGATACTAAAAAACCAAAAAACCATGAGAGTAAGAAGGAAACAAATACATTGGGTTATAAATATGCTTTTGAGAAGTAAGGTAGGGAAGGAAACATAAGTTTGGCTATGTTAACTGAGATCAAGGAAAGTTCTTTTGTTTTGAATAATGAAAGAAGGAATATTGACACTGTTTATAAATAGAAGTAGCCAGTGGAGAGGGAAAGAGATAGGAGATGCAAGAAAGGAGAGAGGTAATGAATGGGACAGGGACCTAAAATGTCAGAGTAAAGACACAAACAGCCAGGTTAGCATTTTTTATCATTCACTATTCATGCTGAATTTTTGGTAGTAGTAATTTGCTGTGAAGAAAATAGAATAACATAATGTGATAAGAGTGCCATATACAGGGGGATCAAGGATGCTCTCTATGAGTAGGTGATATTTGACCTGAGGTCTACATAATGTGCAAAAGTCAGCCATGGAAGATTTGGAGTAAGATTTTTGCAGGCAGAGAGAACAGCAAATTTAGTATCCTTGAGAAAATCAAGGTGGAGAGATTGAGGAGTAGAAAGCTAGAGCACAGTAATTAAGAAGGAGAGGGGTGTAAAACTGGGTCAGAGAGGAAGGGAAGTGTAAGATCATGTAGGACTTTACATGCCATGGAATGGAGTTTGGAGTTGATTCAAATAAAGTGGAAACTTGCTTTAAAAGAGGAATAAATAATAAACTGATAAACATTTTTAAATTACCACTCTGGCTTCTAGCTTGGAGGGGAGGTGTTACCACAGAGAAGCAGAAGTGGAAAATGGAAACTATTTTGTTTAATTAGACAAGGGATGATAATGGCTTGGATTAAGATGAGAGGATGAGATGGTGAGAATTGGTCAAATTGATTCAAGATTTTTAAGGACAGGCAAATAAACTTGCTGGTAGATTAGATTTGAGAAGAAAAAAAAGAATCAAGGATACTTGGATAAGTAAGTCCGAAGTGTTAAAGTTGTTAGGAGTTGTTAAAAAGGTAGTCGAATGTGAATCATATTTGAGAGTCATCATTTTGTAGATTTTTAAGATCATAGGATTGGAGGAGATTCCATAGGAAAAGAATGTATATAAAGAGAAAAGAGAACCCTGGCCCAAGATAAGCAGTCCACAATTGGGCAGAAGAGTGGCAGTCTGCAAAGGAGACTAAGAGAAAAATGGTGAGATGAGAGGAGCCCCAAACAATGAGTTCATTTAAATTGGAGGAGGACTAGTTCACTGTGTCACACACTGTTGGAAAGTTGGCCTCTTGATATAGCAAAGTAAGGCTATTCAAGTAGGTCTAGCTATGGAATGGTGGATACGAAAGTATTGTTAGAATTGATGAAGGACAAAATGGGAGAAGATTGACTTCTGGGGTGACAACACTGTCTATGCCACTGACCTACCCCCGGTGAAACTGGTGAAAACTGTAATTTTTTTTTTTTAATTCTCTGAGAAGTGGTCCTAAAGAAAAATCAACTACTCAAGAAAATCTAGGGGGCACTTGCGTGGCTTAGTTGGTTCAGGGTCCCACTCTTGATTTTGACTCAGGTTACGATCTCACAGTTGTGGGTTTGAGCCTCACGTTGAGCTCTGTGCTCAGTGCAGAGCCTGCTTAAGATTCTCTTTCTCTTCCTCTCTCCCTGTCCCTCCCTTACCCCCACCCCCAAATTTTGTGAACATTCATTAAGAATTCTGTAAGAGCATGTGATGTTTGAAACAAGACTGTTTCCTACCTTCATCCTCCCTCCTCCCTGCTCAGCAAGACATAGACTCCTCTCTGGGCTGCAGCAGCAAAGGGTTCCCTCTCCTCCCAACTTCCAACAGGAGTACTTTATTCCTGGGAGGAGCAGAACCTCAGTGTGTCTCATTCTGCTCTCGGCTCTCTGTAGCTGAGACTAAGTCTCAAGCAAGTGAGGTCAGTAGGTAGGCACTTCCTTATAGCGCACCACCCTCACTGAAGGAGTGGAGTCTCTGGCTTGTTGGACTCCCTGAAAATACTGGGGATCCAATAAATCTTCCCCTGGATCCAATATATCTTCCCCTGGCTTTTAATGTAGTGATTCCATGCCAGGAAAGTCAAACAAGAAGACCTCAGGCTGCGCCCACCCACCCCCAACCCCTGCCAAGTTCCTAGAAGTGAGGTGTTACTTAGCAAGAAGCTCACCATTTTCTCCATCTCCGTCTAGCTCCAGAGCTCTGGCACAAAAATTCTCCTGGAGGAAGAAACAAACAGCTAAAAAGCTAACTTCTAATCTCCAGCCAAAGTAACTGACATCCTTTGCAACTTGACATTCTCAAAAGCAGTGGAGGTTGTGGTGAGGGGCCGTGGGGAGGATATTTATGGGTCTGATGAAGATGCAGATTATACTATAGGCCAGCTGGCTCATAAGAGAGATCTGTGGATTAAGAAAAGTGAGAGGAGCTCTTGCAGGTCAGAATATCAAACATGACCTCAGAGATTATTCTATCAAAGGAGCTACAATTAGGGGACTCATTTGGAAAGGAGTTTCTGGTCCACAGCATTTTTAAAAACAGTAGAGCTATCTGCAGCAGTTGAGTATGGTCAGGAAAAGAGGGGAAACAGAACCCTGTCAAGACCACTGTTAGCCCTGGGTGACTGTGTGCATACTCAAAGCTCTACTCCTCTGAGGTGCAACATCAAAGGTTTCACACTGTAGGGGAGAAAGACACTTCACTAAAATAATCCAGCCAACCACTAAACATGCAAATAACAATAACAAGCCCTAGAGGTGTGGAGATCTAGTACCCAGAGTTGCGATAATACATTACCAGAAATGTGCAATTTCTAACAAAAGTTATGAGGCATACAAAGAAACATAACAGCATGAACCAGAGACTGGCTGATCACATCAGATTTAAGACAATAAGACTTCACGTGAGCCACTAGACAATTGTTCACAGAACTAAAGGAAAACATGATTAAGTAAAGGACTATATGATGGCAGTGTTGCCATAGAGAATAGAGAATATCCATTAAAAGATGAAAAGGAATCAAAAGGAAGTGCTAGAGTTGAATAGTTCAGTAACTGAAATTTTGAAAATCACTAGAGGGATTCGACAATATATTTGAATTGGCATTAAAAAGAACCAGCCCAGGGGTAACTGGGTGGCTCCGTTGGGTAAACATCTGCCTCTTGATTTCAGCTCAGGTCATGATCTCACAGTCATGAGATCAAACCCAATGTGGGGTTCTGCACTGCTTGGGTTTCTCTTTCTCACTTTCTCTCTATGCCTCTCCCCTTCTCTAAATGAATGAATGAGTAAGTGAGTGAATAAATACATAAATAAATTCAAAAATTAACCAAATTGGAAACTAGATTTACCTAAGAACAGATAGGAAAAAATGAAGAAAAATGATTAGAGCTTTGTAAAATGTGTAACACCATTAAACACACCAATATATATGCAGTAGTACCACAATATGAAGAGAGAGAGAAAGGAGAAGAAAAAATACTCCAAGAACTAATGGCTGAAAACTTACCAAATTTGTTGAAAAACAATGTATATACTCAGGAAGCTCAAAAGTTAATCCAAGTAGGATTAACTCATACAGACCACAGACAGACACATCATCGTGAAAGTGATGAAAGTTAAAGACAAGGAGAAAATCTTGATAGCAAGCAAAGAAAAGCTACTTGTCATTTATAAGGGAGCCCCAAAAGATGTACAGCTGTCTTCTCAGTAGAAACAAAGGAAGCCAGAAGGTAGTGGGCTCAAAGTGGTCAAAGGAAGAAACTGTGAACAAAGAATCCTGTATCCAGTAAAGCTGTTGTTCTAAAGAAGAGAAGACTTAACCTAGACAAACAAAAACTAAGAGAATTTGTTCCTAGCAGACTTAACTTACAAGAAATACTAAAGGAAGTTCTTCAAGCTCAACACCAGGTCACCTCTTAATAATTCAAGTACACACAAATGAAGAGCACTCGTAATGATAGTTATAAAATTATAAAAGATACTATAAATGCATATTTTCTCATTTCTTAAGTGATTTAAAAATGTAGTTGTATAAAATACATATAGCATGCATTGGGCTTATAATGCATGTGTATACATTTGCCAATAAGAGCATAAAGGAGGTAGATGGGAGTCGAGCTGTAATGTACTGTGGAAACGATGACAGGTGGTAGAGTGATTATTATAACAACTTATTGTTGGATTTGTGACATTAATACACATAATGTGCATAGCAGTAATACCACAAAGATAAAATACTTAGGAAGCAATTTAACAAAAGAAATATAAAACTTACCCTCTGAAAACTACAAAATACTGCCGAAAGAAATTAAAGATCTAAAGAAATGGGAAACATTTCATGTTCATGAATCACAAGACCTAACATCATTAAGATAGCAGTACTTCCCAAGTGGATCTAGAGATTCACTTCAGTTGTTGTCAGAATCTCAGCTGGCCTCTTTGTAGAAAGTAACAAGCTGATTCTAAAGTTCATATGAAATTGCAGGATACCTGGAATAACCAAATCAATATTGAAAAAAAAGAGTAAAGCAGGAGTCATGCTTCCCAATCGCAAAACTTACTACAGAGTAATGGCATTCAAGATGATATGGGACTGGCACAAGGGGGGACATACTGACCAATGGAATAGAATTAAGAGTCCAGAAAAAAACCATGTGTACATGGTCAGCTGATTTTCAAAAAGCTTGTCAAGATCAGTCAGGGGAGAAAGAATACTCTGATGATTGGTGGTAAGACAACTGGGTGGCTTCATTCAAAAGGATGCAGCTGGAACCTTTCCTCACACCATATACAAAAATTAACTCAAAATGGATCAAAAAAACAAAATGTAAGCTCAAAAATATAAAACGAAAGAAAATATAGAGGCAAGTCTTCATGACTTAGGGGTTGACAAAGAATTCTTAGCTATGACACCAAAAGCATGTGCAACAAAAGAGAAAATACATATTTTGGACTATTTGTACTTCAAAGGACACCAAGAGTGGGAGAAAATATATGCAACTCAAATGTCTGTCAGGGGACTTGTATGAAGAATATGTAAGAGACCTTTGAATTCAACATTAAAAGACAACTTACCCAGTTAAAAAATGGGCAAAGGATCTGAATAAACATACTTCCAAAGAACATAGACAAATGTCCCACAAACACATGAAAATGTGCTTAACATCCAGAAAATACAAATTAGAACCACAGTGAGTTAGCCACTAAAATGACTTTATCAAAAAGATAATAACAAGTGTTGGCAAGGATGTGGAAAAATTAGAACCCTCATAGGTTGCTGGTAGAAATTTAAAAGCACAGGGCTTTGGAAATCAGTTTGGTAGTTACTAAAGACAGTTAACAGCGATTCCTCCGAGATACATACCTAAGAAATAAAAACATGTTGGGGGGAGGGTGAAATGAGGAGTTATTGCTTAATGGGTATAGTTTCTGTATGGGATGATGAAAAAGTTCTGGAATTGATGGTTGCATGTTCAAGTAGCAATGTACTTAATGTCACTGAACTGTACGCTGAAATATGACTAAATAGTAAACTTTGTTATGTATATTTTATCACAAAATGAAACATTAAGCATATTTAAGAAAAAAATTTTAGTATTTATTTTTGAGAGAGACACAGAGACAGAGTGTGAGCCAGGGAGGGGCAGAGAGAGAGAGAGAGACAGAATCTGAAGCAGGCTCCAGGCTCTGAGCTGTCAGCACAGAGCCCAACTCAGGGCTCAAACTCACAAACCATGAGATCATGACCTGAGCTGAAGTCGGACACTTAACCAAGCAAGCCACCAAGGTGCCTCTAAACAGATTTTTTAAATGTTCACACATATTTGTAACAAATGTTTATAGCAGCATTATACATCATATGAAGCCAAAAGATAGAAACAGCCCAAGTGTCCATCAGCAGAGAAGTGGGTAAACAAATTGTAGTATATGCATACAATGGAATACTACTCAGCCATAAAAAGGAATGAAGTACTAATAGCTGCTACAACATGGATGAAACTCGAAGACATGATACTGAATGAAAGAAACCAGTCACAAGCATCATACCCTGTATGATCCCATTCATATGGAAGTCTAGGAGAGCAAAATTATAGAGATCAAAACTAGTATTAGTAGTTGATTAGGGTTGGGGGTGAAGTAAGGAGGTAAATGGCTTATAGTTGAAGGGTATGAAGTCTCTTTTTGAGGTGATAAAAATGTTCTAAAACTGAGTATGGTGACAGTTGCACATATCTGTGGCTATACTAAAAACCATTAAATTATATACTTTAAATGGCTGAATGTGAATCCTGTATGTGAATTATCTCTTAAGTTTTTAAAAGGCAGTTTTTTTTAAAAAAGAATGGGAAAGGAGGAAGTAGATTCAGTTCTTCAAAGAAGTTTAGATATGGAAAAAGGAATAAAACTACTTTTTTCTTTGAGATAATAGGAAAATCACAGAGGATAGGTAAAATTACAAAGGAAGAAGAAAGCTAGAGAAGTCCAAGGTGATGAAGGCTATTTCCAGTGGTTTGGTCTTAGAGTAGAGTAGCAGCAAATAGAGAGAGCAAGGGGCTGCTAATGCAGAATTTCAAGTTAATACCTTGTGCTTCAGGTCTCTTGAAATTAAGGAGTTTGCATAAATGTATAATGGATACCATTTACTTTTTCTCTGCAAAATGTGGGTAACCTAGCAGCAGGTACAGAAATCATCTAAATAAGATATCAGAGCTTTGAAAGGAAAGTAAATTTCAAAAAATCAAGATGCTAATGAGAGTACCTTGAAATGGTTGGCTGTGGATAGAGGACAGACCTGGTGAGCTGATGGAGGGGGAGAGTCGGGAAAGGTTCCATAGCATTGATCACAGTAAGGTGTAAGAGCAAGTTCTTTTGAGTAAAGTCTAGCCCCTTTACTGACATCAAAGCCTGGCATGATGTTTTCCATCTATTTTCTGTTTGACTTCATCGTGTACTACTCTCCTATCACTTGGGTGCTTGCTCCTCTGACTTTATGGCGAACAGAGCCAGGTGTGGCCCTGCCTCAGGACCTTTGCACTTCCTGTTTTCTTTGCATGGAAATCTCTGTCACTTTGCTCCCTCTTTTCCTTCAGACCTGCTCAGCAAACCTCTTGCTTAAGCCTGTACAAAATGTATGAAAAGTACAAAATAGGATTAAAAAAATGGGAAAGACATCTAACCACATTGTTTCTGGCTTGCTTCCTTCATTTTTCTCTTAAAACTTATGACTCATATTCTATATTTAAATCATTTAAAAATTTGTATTTATTTTTCTGAATATCTTATTAGCAACTTTAAGCTTCTCGCTAGTGAACTTTAAGAGGACAGGGAGTCTTAATTGACTTTACTACTATATTTCCCACACCTAGGAAGTACCTAGAATATTGGAGAGACTTAATAGTATAGAGCAAGGAGATGAGGAAGGTTGGGGGTGTAAAAAGTTGTCTTCAAACTTGGAGATCAAGAGGTAGAGCAGTTCAAAATGATGACTCAAGCATGAAAGCTCCATAGTAAAAGCTAAAATAAAGTCTCACACAAGATAGGTTTTAGGAAGATGAGCAGTTTTGACATTGTAGTCACTAAGAATCTTCACTGCAATTCGGAGAACAGGAAGTGTGTTAGTACTTAAAATTCAAGAATGAAATATCAACAGAAGTGGAAAGAGGCTTCTTAAGATCAGTAAGTGACAGGAGCACATACAGAACACATCTAAGTGGACGGCATGGACTTCAGCAGAAGATGGCCTCCTGCGGATTCCAGCATGAGTCCTCCCTGTGGCCGTGTGTTCCATCCGCACCTGTTACAGAAAACACTATAGTTAGCACTCTGCCTGCACATTTCTTCACTGTGTTGTGAAGTGCTTCTAATCTACACCTTCCCAGCACTTAACAAGGGCCTGGTACATAGTATTCTCAGTAAATATGTGCTGAGGGAAATTCTTATTGAATGAGAAATGTTAAGAGATAACTATGGAATTATGGTGTATGAGCCAAGTTCATTGTGACCTCTAGACCTTGTTGGATGACCAGAAAGGGTGGGAAAAGAGAAAGCCAGGTTTCTTAAATTACATGTCAGATGTTTTCAAGGTTAACATTTAGAATGAAGGGAGATTTGTTTAAAAAAAAAAAAGACAGTGGCAGGACTGGTAGAAGGATTATAAACAGGGGCCATGTAAGGAGATACAGAGTTAATTATAGGAATAAGAAAGCAGATGGAAATAATGGTTATAGGCATTTGATAGTAATTGTCAAAAGAAAAATATAAGACCCCATAGTTGGACTGCTAAATGAAAACACAAATAATTTAAGACATGGGAAAATTAAAGAGGAAAGAAGTATTTTCTGGTTTGTGAAGAATATTATAAAACAAATTAGCTTAAAACTCCAATTGGGAGTATTTATGTGACTGTAGACTTTGACGAACACTTTTTATTTTGCCCTCGTTCTGTTAGTTTAGCACGGGAAGGGTGAGGAAAGCTAGACTCTGTGAACTTCCCTCTCAGGGAGCTTTCAGGGAAATGGCAGCTATGGTAGAAAGGGTCAATGACTAGAGCAAGTTTCTACCAACTTGACTCTCGTGAAGCTTTCAGACTCTCTAGTGCACAGGGGCACATGTACCCCAGTGTTTATAGAGCACTTTCAACAATAGACAAATCATGGACAGAGCCTAAATGTCCATTAACTGACAGAGAAGATGTGGTTTATATATACAATGGAATACTAGTTGGCAATGAGAAAGAATGAAATCTGGCCATTTGCAGCAATGTGGATGGAACTGGAGGGTGTTATGCTAAGTGAAATAAGCCAGTCAGAGAAAGACAGATACCATATGTTCTCACTGTTATATGGATCTTAAGAAACTTAACAGAAGACCATGGGAGAGGAGAAGGGGAAAAAACAAGTTACAGACAGGGAGTGAGGCAAACCATAAGAGACTCTTAAATACTGAGAACAAACTGAGAGTTGATGGAGGGTTGGGGAGAAGAGAAAGTGGGTGATGAGCACTGAGGAGGGCACTTGTTGGGATGAGCACTTTGTGTTGTATGGAAACCAATTTGACAGTAAATTATATTAAAAAATATGATTTTACATTGTTACTCTTTTAGTTTCAAATGACAGACTTAGTACAGTAGATACCAGTATAAATTATATTTATATGTAGGACTTAAGTATAGATTAAAATGTTTAGTTCTTAATAAATTGTTTAGCCATGAAATGTATTTGTAAATATTTACATTTTTAAACAAATTTTTCTTTTTGTTCATAGAGAGGTTTTATATAGAAGATAGATTTTTAAGAAAAGTATTTACACTCCAACACAATAGCGTTTGGTTTTACATAATCTGAATTCATTTTTAATACATTTTGTTCCCACAGCCCAGAAAAGGCTTTGAAAGACTCACTGCAACCTTATGAAGCTGCTTACTTATCAAAATCTTTATCTCGACTCTTTGATCCTATCAACCTGGTTTTCCCCCCTGGTGGTCGCAGTCCTCCTCCTGCAGGTGAACTTGAAGGTGTCATTAAAACTATAGCAAGGTACGGATTTTGGTGTAATGATATGCTGTAAAATGCCTGCCACATTTGTTAGTGATGTTTTAATTTACTTCAAATTATTCAAGTAATTAGTCCTGCAATTAAATCAAGAGGTTTGCAATGAATCAGTGCACGTACAGAAAGTACTTGAGATTCCAATGAATAAAACCCCTTAAATACAGTCTAAAAATAGCTACTTATAATTATTCTGTATCTTGTCAAGGATGCAAAGTAAACATAATTTTTATGCCATAGTAAATATCCAGTATTACACAGTAAAACAGCGTAAAAATAATTTTACAAATGAAGGAGCTAAAGTATAGAGCTTTACTGTTTTTTATCTTAAATCCATAAAGTACTTTGTGCACAGGATATTATAATCTTGATTAGCCTATTTGTGTTGGCTATTTTGAGCTTCCTAAGTGAATGTGACAGCTTTTAAAACTCTCAAAAGGCGGGGTGCCCTCATAGAGGTGGACCTGAGTGCTTGCGGACGGTGTAATTGAACTGGTGCCTTAGACATCTTCAGTTGCTCAGATCCGTGTGCAGTTAAGACTCCCTCAGTTCCTGTCGTAGCCTACGAGCTGTCAGAACAGGAGGTCTGTGCCTTTGTAGAGGAACCTTTTGAGAAATAAAATGGTAGTTAAGGCAATATAGGACCAAAGTATAGAACTGTCTCAATTGTTTTAGACGACAAATTTGAAGATGGCGCTTCCGAGGCATGTGAGAGTAAGGCTAGGAATGCACAGGCGTAATGTCCGTAGGCACGGATCCAGCGGCGAGCACACCTTACCTATGTGGTGTCTAAATTGCCCTGCATCTTGATCTTAAATCTTTCCACAATTACCATGACTTTTCCAACGTCCTAATTCTAGATTGTTTTCACTCTAATGTTTCTGTTAATCTGTTTGGTTTGGTAGTGACAACAATAGCCTTAAATGCAACGTGACCTTTTTTTTTCGATTTGGTCTTTTGACCTAGTTATGGAAATGTTAAAGAGGCCTCTCTCCTATCCTCTGGGCAGCTTGGAAGTGCTGTAATCAAATGTAACATGGAGCTTGAAGAAGCATGGTTATGCCCAGTGTTCAGTAGAATTTAAAAGTGAACATTAATAAAGTTATGTCTCACTGTTTATGAAGGGACATTTTTATGACACACAGTATGCACTAGTGTTGTTTCAAAGTCTTTCACTTTCTTCAGAAAGAGACTCTGTTAAGCCACGATCGGTTTGCTACTTCAGAGACAGTAGTTACTTTTACTGCTTTCTACCTATATGTGGGGTTTTGTGCAGTTTTTAACTCCTAGTATTTTTAACATGGTTTTTGTAAATACTTTTTTTTTTTGGCCATTATCTCAAACATCTCAATCCATTGTTAAAGTTGAAAATAATATGACAAAGAAATAACTTCAGGAATCCAAATTTTAAATTTTCAAATTAGGGGGTACCTGGGTGGCTTAGTTAGTTGAGTATGCAACTCTTAATTTTGGCTCAGTCCTAATCCCAGGGTTGTGGGATTGAGCCCTGCATTGGGCTCCACACTGAGCTTGGAGCCTGCTTGGGATTCTCTTTCTCTATCCCTCTGTCCCTCTCCCCAGCATGAATGCTCACTCTCTCTGTCTCTCTGTCTCTCTCTCTCTGTCTCTCTGTCTCTCTCTCTGTCTCTCTCTCTCTCTCTCTCTCTCTCTCTCTCTCTCTCTCTCTTCCCCTCTCCCTCCCTTCTCTCTCTAATAAAAGTTAAATAAATACAATAAAATTTCACATTCAATCTTTGTTGTGCTTTTGATATATTTAAAAAGCTACTCTACAGAGCAGCATAAATTGGCATAATTTCTACAGAAACTGAGCATCTTTATGTATCATGTGTAATTTATATTTTTAGCCTCTGTCCTCGCAAGGTCATCATTTCCATTCAAAAGCTGTCATTTCCTTGCAGATGTCTGTGATATGCAGTGTCTCTAATTGCACTTATCAGTATTAACAAGAGTGCTACTTTAAAAATCTGTACACAATTTACTCTCTTAATCACAGCCTGAACCCACACATGACGCGCTTTTATTAATGAGAAACTGGTCATTAACCAAGCCATCTCAAAGCACTTTTTCTTAATGCTGAATTTAGGAAGAAAAATGAAACAATGCAACCAATTCTTGGAAGCAGTCAGTGAAATCTATAAAAAGAATCACCACATTGCTTATGGGGTTTAAGTTTATATGTTGTCCTTTACTTTGTTGATGAACTATGTTGCTAATAATTAAAGTCTGTCTTTGTTTTCTCCAGTGAACTAAATGTAGCTGCTGTAGACGCAGACCTCACAATAGCCGTGTCTAAAAACGTGGCAAAGACCATCCAGTTATTTGGTGTAAAATCGGAGCAGCTTGTAAGTGATATCCCTTCTGGAAACTTTAATGATTTTGTTTAAAATTGCCAGCTATACTTGCCTAAGTATAAAGATTGGATTTACTGAATATCAATTTACTGGTGTTTTTACTTTAGTGAAATTCTGAAACTTTCTGATGAATTTGAACCAAAAAAAGTTAGATCTATTAAAGTGAGCCTCCTACCATTGTTATACTTTTATAATGCAAGAAGGTTTTATAAGGCTTTTTTTTTTTTTAATGCCTGTACTGCAGCACCTGGGTGGCTTAAGTCAGTTAGGTGTCAGACTCTTGGTTTCAGCCCAGGTCATGAACTCACAGTTCATGGGATCGAGCCCTGTGTCAGGCTCGGTGGTGCTGACAGCACAGATCCTGCTTGAGATTCTCTCTCTGCCTCTCCCCTGTTCACACTGTCTGTCGTTCTTTCTCTGAAACATTTTAAAAAATGCCTGTACCCCCTTATGGTCTACTATATATATAAATTTGGTCAGATTGACCAAAATTCCCCTCTGGTGTGACCACCCACCCAGATACCACTCTTGTAGTTACCTATTGTGACATTGACTTGAACTGTTAAAAAAATGATTAGAGAAAGTGAACTGCTTAAAACTGTATTAAAAAATGTTGATTTACTTTTGAAAGGTTTTAACCATAGAGCATGGAAGTTTAACCCTAAAATAACTTTATTTGAAAGATTATTGTATTTAAAATAATTGCTACATAAACCATGATCCTAATTCTATTCATTAATGTTTTAAAGTTAAGCATACATATTTAACTAGTATATATGTATGCTAACTGAAATCCAAAGAATAAGGCTTTAGTATATTTTCATCTCTGTTGACGGATTAGGTCTCAGGAATGTGCTAAAATCTCTACTGTCTTTACAAGAGTGACCAACCATGTTTTCAGTTTAGCCTCTCTGACCACTCCCAAATCAAACATCATAAAATGAAGTAGTCTAGTTTTACCTATTCCTTGTAGTTATAGTTGGTTCTGGAATGATTTTTTGGGTACATTGGTAACAAGTTGAACTGAAAGAATTTGCATAAAATGATTGTTGGTGGTAACAATCATATTTCATAAGGCTTCTTTCAGTTCCAGTGGATGACCAGATTTTGTTTGTACGTTAATGTACTATTTTCCATTCAGTAGTTCTTATAGCCTTGACAAGCAATTTGGAAGCATCTTTTAAAAACTTTGTTTATTGAAAACTGGCCCTACAGAGACCATGGAAGCTCTTTGCACATAATTAGATGACTACTTTTTCTCAAACTTTTTAAATAGAACCTTTATTATGATATTCATTGCTTTAAAAAAACATGGTTTGTTGCTATAAATGAAATTCAGTATTATATCCAATAGAGTTTAATATAATTACTTAAAATGTCAGGAAAAAAATCATTCAATGGTCCCATCTGAATGAAGACAACATGATAAGAGCCAGCATATGTATAGAAAATACTTTGCATTTCTGCTGCAGGAGGGGCAGTGGTAATGTAACACGTGACTTCAGTTAAGGCAGTAATGGTAAAGGCTTTCACAAAATTAAACTATATCAACAAACATTTGATTGTGATACTGTTGGTCAGATCTGTGACCCTAATTACTCAGGCCTACCAAACCTACAAGGCAGAAGGGCTAACCAGAAAGCCATTGTCAACTTTGATTTTAGTGCAGAAAGAAAGCCTAAGCATTAATAAGAGTACAAAAAGCATCAGATGCTTTATTTTTTAAAATATATTATTGGTTAAGGACTTAGGTAACATTTTAGTATATATCTCTTATTTTTGGCTAGTAGTACTATTGCTGCTATTGCTTTATGTTTTTAAATTTGATGTGTTTTATATTTTGATCTTTTCATATTCCTATTCTTTTAGAATTATTTCACTGAAAACATTTAGAAGAAAATAGCCAGTATTAAGTCTTCAGTGAGAGAAAGACTTGAAACAGAATTTGAAGTAGAGTATCTACTTTATCTGTAAATTGAAATGTGGACTTTAAATATGGCATGACATTTCTGTAAATGGAGGATTCTTTTTATAGATGAAAAATTTAAGTTCACAAGGTTGAAAAGTGACAGAAATCAGATCCTTAATGGAATGTTCAAGTAGTGAAATGAAGGAAAGCTAGAATTTTTAAGACAAACATGTTTTCAAAAGGGGGATTTGAAAATACAGGAGCTGAAAGGTAGAATGAGCAGCTTTCCCAAATCCTAAATTTATTTCCCTAAAGGTCAGTTGTGCAAGTTTGTTGGCTATCAGAACGTTTTATTAAACTGCACTACAGCTTGAATTCCTATCAGGAGAAAAGCTCATAAAAAGGATTTTTCAAGTTGATCCTTAATGTGGACCATCTTTGTGGTTATCTCAATCACTGTGTTTAGATAAAGTCTTCCACATGCTTAACAGCTATGTTATTTCTATTCAACCTCTTTATTTTAATATTCTAGGATATAGTAGAGTATAGGATAATAAATTATATGTATATACTATGTATATAGTACATATACGTGCATATAATAATCTGAAATTATTTTATCATTACACATGTGTTATTTTTTTCTAAGGTTTTCTGTTACTAATCACCAATGTTATGTGTCATATAAACCTATGTATAAACCTCTGTAGGCACTAATTCATAGACTCGTTTTTCTGACTCTTAAGTGGTACCAGAGAATTCATTTCTTGAGGTTAGAGAAGGGCCATAAAAATAACTACAATTACTCAACATTTATCGTGACTTGTATTATGCCAGGCCGTTGAGATGTATTCTCTCATTTACTTCACAGCAATTTTATGTAATGCAAGTGTCGATACCTGCCACTACAAAATGTAGAAATTAAGGCTGAGAAAAGTTCATAGCATGCCTGATACAGACTGGTAAAAGTAGAATGCCAGCTAGCAAGTGCTGAAACTAGCATTTCAACTCAGATTTGACTCTACCAAGCTTTAAAACAGCATTGTATCTCAACACAGATACATCTTGCTTTTTTATTTAAGAAAAGTGAATTGTTTTGTGATTTACTTATTCACTTATTTACTTTATGATATGACATAGAGATATAAATCTACTTTAATATATGCATGATATATATTATTTATATAATATAGTTTATTTAACCTGTGTTCTTATTGGATAGTATCTTGATCCCTTATAAAATGATGCAAACTGGGTGACTTATAACCATAAATAATGTCAGTTATAGGAGTACCTGGGTGCCTCAGTTGGCTAAGTGTCTGACTTGGCTCAGGTCCTGATCTCAACGGTTTGTGAGTTCCAGCCCCGCTTGGGGCTCTATGCTAACAGATCAGAACCTGGAGCCTGCTTCAGATTCTATGTTTCTCTCTCCTTTTCTCTCTGCCCCTCCCCCACTAGTGCACGCACTCTCATGTGCTCTCTCTCTTCCTCTCTCTGTCAAAAATAAACTTTAAAAAAAATTAAAAATAATGTTAATTATAAATATCTATCTATCGCTCACAATTCTGAGACCTGGAAAGTCCAAGATCAAGGCAGTAGCTGATTTGGTGTCTGGTGAGTGCCCCTTTACTAGTTCACTGATGGCTGTCTTTTCCCTGTAACCTCACAGCGCAGAGGGCAGGGGGCTTTTTCAAGCCCTTTTTTTTTTTTAAGTGTTTTTTATTTATTTTTGAGAGACAGAGAGAGACAGCACGAGCAGGGGAGGGTCAGAGAGAGAGGGAGATACAGAATCTGAAGCAGGCTCCAGGCCCTGAGCTAGCTGTCAGCACAGAGCCCAACACAAGGCTTGAACCCACGAACCGTGGGATCATGACCTGAGCCGAAGTCGGACGCTTAACCGACTGAGCCACCCAGGCACCCCTCAAGCCTTTTTTATAAGGGCACTAATCCCTCTCATGACCTAATCACCTCCCAAAGGCTTCCCCCTCCTTGAGTGTTAGATTTCAACATATAAATCAGGAATGAGGTGAGTAGGAAGGATACAAACATTCAAAGCATAGCAGATATTTAGATGGTTTAGTAATTTAGTTTGGAAAAAAACAGATTTAACTACAAATTGTCATATGTGAGTTATAACCAATAAGGGTTTACTTCCTCTAATATGTATTTAATTTAGTATAGTAATGTGAATATCCGCTTCATGGGTACTCGTTTGTAACATGGAGGTCAGTATTTTTTTTAGACTCTCTTTATTTAAAAGCTCTTATTCATTTGTCTTGACAGTAGTTGTGAAGTTCTAAGTAATGTTCGAAGTAGAAAAAAAATTTAAGTAGAATTTATGTTCAAAATACATACCTATAGATGTATATATCACATGTTAGGATTGTACTGAACAAACAGATTATTTAATTCTGAGATGTGACCTTTAGAAGAAAATGTCACTAGACCTTATGCTATTATAAGTTTGAATCAGTGTTTTCCTTGTCCTCAGTATATTAAAATGAAATTAAAATATTATTATAAAGTAATTGTGCCTTTAGAAACCTTTATAGGCTTGTAAACTTGTGATGTCAAAATTAGAGACAAATATACTAAAAAGTAGTCCTTTTAAAAGGTAAACTGTAAGGACATTTTCCAACAGTAACTATTATCTGATGGTTTCAGGGAATGACATCTAGAATCTTGCGGTAAATGTCAAGTGTTGTAAACTGTGAGATAGTAGATTGGCATTTAATTAGGTTGCAGACCATTTAAATGGAAACAATAATAGGAATGACATTTAAGTAGAGGTTTCAACTTTAATGCAGGTCAGTAGCTGTGTATGAGGTCAGTAGTTTTAGATGGCAGTAGAGTTTTGGCTTTTTAAAAAATGCTTTGTAAATATACCCTTTATTCTTTGTGTAATTTCATAAGCAATTTGGAGACTTGACATTCCTATAGTGGAAGAAAACCTACATGCGTGATATTTAAATGATGAGACAGAAACATGTGAGTTCAACTTTTTTAGTTTTAAAAGGATTATTTAATGCAGATTTAAATGTCATCTACCTGGATACTGCTCTATATAATATCATATGATAATAATCTATGTTATGTCCTCTTTCTCTGCCCCTCCCCACTTGTGCTGTCTCTCTCTCAAAATACATTTTAAAAAAGACAGAAAGTAGGGGCACCTGGGTGGCTCAGTTGGTTAAGCATCCAACTTCGGCTCAGGTCATGATCTAATGGTTTGTGTGCCCGAGCCCTGCATCGGGCTCTGTGCTGACAGCTCGAGCCTGCTTTGGATCCTGTCTCCCCATCTCTCAGCCCCTCCCCTGCTCATTCTGTCTCTTTCACTGTCTCTCAAAAATAAATTTAACATTAAAACAAAGTTTTTGAAGCAGAAAATAAAAGTATCTATTCACATATGTATTTATTTTGAGCAATAAAAATTGGAGTTGAAAATCTGCATATAACTTTTGACTCCCTCAAAACTTAAAAAACTTAATAATAACCTACTGTTGACCAGAATCCTTACCAATAATGTAGTCGATTAACACATAAACTAGAGAGAATCATAAGGAAGAGAAGGTACACTTACAGTACTGTACTGATCAGGGAAAAAAATGCATGTGTAAGTGGATCTGCACGATTCAAACCCATACTGTTCCAGGGTCAAGTGTATCAGCTTTAGGTGCATAACATAATCTTTTTTTCTTGTGGTGAAAATTTTTTGTTTTGAGAGAGTGAGTGAGAGCAGGGAAGGATTAGAGAGAAAAAGAGAGAGAGAGGGGGAGAGAGAGACTCTAAAGCAGGCTCCACGGTGTTATTGCAGAGCCCAGTGCAGGACTTGATCTCATGAACCGTGAGTCAGATGCTTTAACCAGCTGAGCCAACCAGATTCCTCTCTTGCGGTTAGAACTTTTAAGATTTACTCTCTCAGCAACTTTCAAATATACAGTACAGTATTGTTAACTATAGTGCCCCTGCTTTATGTTACATTCCTAGGACTTACTTATCTTCTAATCGGAATTTTGTATTTGGGGGACCATTTTCACCCATTTTGCCCCCACCCCTGCCTCTATTAATCACCAAGCTGTTCTTTGTATCTATGATAATACAGTATTGATTCTTACTTATTCTCTGTATGGTTTATTTTACTTAGCATAATGCCCTTGAGATCCATCCATGTTGTCACAATGGCAGGATTTCCTTCCTTTTTAATGGCTGAATAATATTCCATTGCATATATATATGTGAGATCTCTCTCTCTTTCTCTCTCTCATATTCTTTATCTATTCATGGTTGGACACTTAGGTTATTTCTGTCTTGGCTAATGTAAATAATGCTCAGTGAATATAGGAGTACAGATATCTTTTCAAAATAGTGATTTTATTTTCTTGGAGTAAATACTCCAGGAAGTAGAATTGCTGGATACATATGATAGTTCTATTTTTAATTTTTTGAGAAATTTCCATAATGTTTTTCATAGTTTATATTACTACAACAATGCCCAAGGGTTGCCTGTTCTTCCACATCCTCACCAACACTTGTTATTGTCTTTCTTAATAATAGCCACTCTAACAAGTATGAGGTGTGATATGTCCTTGTGGTTTTGATTTGCATTTCTATGATGATTAGTGATGTTGAGCATCTTTTCATGTTCCTCTTGACCATCTAAGTGCCTTCCTCAAAAATTCAGATCTAATCTCTAATCAGATTTTCTTGTTTTTTGCTATTGGGTTATATGAGTTCTTTATATATTTAGGATACTAACCTCTTATGATGCAGGATTGGAAAATATTTCCTCCTAAGTGTGTATTAAATTTTTATGTTATTCGATATCAGTTACTTAGAAAATAGAAATGTATCACTATCATAATTAACCTAGTGATTTTAATTAATGTTAATGTTACTTTAAAAAAAACTCATGAGCCTTTCTCTATGTACTTCATTTGATGATACATATTTTGATCCATTATTGTATTTTCTAATCTTTATTGCCCTAAACCTGTTTTCATTACTACAGTATATAATATCCAAATATTTCTCCTCAATTTTTTCTTTCTTTCATTACAAAATATATTTAGTTTTTCCTTAATTTCAGAATGTGTTGTTTCTTCAGTCTCTGAACAGTAGAATTTTCCATATGACAAGAAGTAGAAGTAGTAGTCAGAGACTTGAAAAGAAATTGAGCAAATTGAATCTTGCTTCATAATTTTTCACTGCCATGTTAGCACTTTGCTACCATGAAGGATTTTTAAATATATTATTCATTTTTTCAAGGTGTTCTCGCTGACAGGATTATTCTGAGTTACCTGGTCCATTTTTACTCAAATTAGAAGTTTCAGCCTTGTAGAGTTTTTACATCTTTTCAAGCATATTAATGATCAAAAAGAGCTTTTATTCTTATCCCTGTACCAGGGTACTAGAATATATTTTAATTCCCCAATGTATGCTTCAAAATTATTCTATTTGAAAATGTTTCTGAGAGAGAAAGTTGTCAGCATTTAGTCAAGGTTAGGCTTTGATTCACTCAGAGCACCCGCCTACCAGCACACTCAGAAACACAGATACACATACAGTAAAGATTGCCTTACTCACAAATAAGATATAAAGGAAACCTACATTAACCTCTTAAGGCTGCTGTTGGTACCAGGCTAGGGTGATACGAGGCAAGATTTCCTGGTAAATGGAACCAGGGCCAAAAGACAGTCAGGAATGAGATCTGTAGTCTTCCAGTGTGATGGGATTTCTGAGCCATGAGCCCAGATCTGGCTGTGAAATGGAGAGCTGTGGTGGCTGTGGTGGGGAGCGAGGCATGGTTGGTAGGACAGCTGTAACCCCCGGACACTTTGGACAATCAGAGAGAGGAAGAGGAAGAGACACATGAACAATTCTTCTAAAAATTAGGATGCAGGGGCCGCTGAGTGGCTTAGTTGGTTAAGCATCAGACTTTGGCTCAGGTCGTGATCTTGCAGTTATGAGTTCAAGCCCCACTTCAGGCTCTGTGTTGACAGCTTGGAGCCTGGAGCCTGCTTTGGATTCTGTGTCTTGCTCTCTCTCTGCCCTTCCCCTACTCGTGCTCTCTCTCTCTCTCTCTCTCTCTCTCTCTCTCTCTCTCTCTCTCTCTCTCTCTCTCTCAAAAAAATAAACATTAAAAAAAAAGAAAATAATAAAAATTAAGATCCAAACTGAAGTTTGCTGCATTTGAATACGGAAGAACTCATTTACATCTTAGAAAATTAATGTTTTTTTAATTATCCTTTTTTTTTAAATTTTAATGTTTTATTTATTTTTGAGAGAGAGAGAGTGTGAGAGTGCGCATGAGCAGGGGAGGGGCAGAGAGAGAGGAGAAGGCAGAATCTTAAGCAGTTCCTCGTGAACTTGATGAGAGGCTTGAACCCACGAACTGAGATCATGACCTGAGCTGAAGTCGGATGCTTAAGCGACTGAGCCACCCAGGCGTCCCTTAAATTATCCTTTAATATATCAAGCACATAGCACACTTTTGGGAAGCTTTATACTCATTAGTAGGATGATGTACTAGTTTAGAATATTTTCTAAGACATACCTAAAAAGAAGGTGTGCTTGGAAAGTGTTCTGTGTTAAAAATCAAGAAAATCTTTTTCTCTCCCTCTTGGACAGTCTTTTTTAAATCATTTTTTTTTTTCAGTATCTTAGGGTAGGAATGGTTAATCTAGAAGGTCTGTGAAGAAATTTCAGGGCATCCATGAACCTTGGGAAATTATCAAATGTTATGACGTGAATTTTTCTGGGAAAATGTGACCTATTTCAAAGAGGTCTATAATCCTTCCATCTGAAATAACTGAAAAGTATCTAGGAAATTTCCTGAGTATGTATTTGTCACAAAACTATAATGTCTTAATTAGGGGAAAGAAAGAGGCAGGTATACATAGGCTACTTAGGATAGAATGAATGATTTCTAGAAAAGATGATCAGGCCCTCTGAGGAATAGGCAGGAGAAAGGATAGTTTATGACAAAGTTTGTGAGGGTGCAGTGGCTACTTTCTGTTTTCTGCCCTGTGATCATAGTCCATCTTCCCTGGTTGATGAAACTTTTAGGCAGAGGACTTAACGATGGTTGAGTTCCTTTTGGAGGACATGCCTTTGGGCAGATAACAGCAAGCTCAGAGAAGGCCGTGCGGCTTGTATTTGCTATTTTTCAGTGACTTCAACCTGAAATAATAGACAAGAGCAGCATACTTTGGAGTGGCATGTCCTGAACCCCTTCACAGTCAAGTTATACCAGAATCAACTATTTATGTTTGCCAGCTACAAACAGAAAATAGAATTTATTTTTTAAAAACACTATAACGGCATCAGAAAACATGTTTCTATGAATAGTTTGAGAAAACATGGGCAAAACTACACTGAAAACTGTAAGTCATATTGAGAGAAATTAAACAAGTAAATAATTGATGGCACGTACTCTGTTCATACATTGGATAACTCGTATAATAAACATGTCATTTCTTCCAGAATTGCTCTATAGGTTCAGTGTAACAATATTTCTTCTACTGGTAGCAAAATCCATTAGAAACCTGCAGTCATGGAGATGATGATGTATTACCACAAGGATAGAGAAACAGTCCCACACGTGTACAGCCACTTGCTTTGTGACAAAGATGGCAGTGACAGCAGTGGGGAAAAAGGTGGTCTTTTCAGTAACTGATGATGAGTTAGTTTGGTAGTCTTATGGGGGGGAGGGAGGAAGAAAGTCAGCCCAGCAGAGACAAAAATCAATCTTAGGTAGGATGCAGATTTGAATGTGAAAGGGAAACCTAATAGAAATACCTACACCTGTACACCATGAGATGTGTTTAACAGCTTTATTTGTAATAACCTCAAAATGGAAATGACCCAGATGCTCATCTGCAGTGGAACAGATACATAAATTGTGCGATACTCATCAGTGCCCTGCTGTACAATATTGAAAAAGGAACAGACTACAGCTTACATACAGTCCTACGTGGAGGAATCTCCCAAACATAATGTTGAGCAAAATATAAATATATATACTTGTTATATATAAAATAATATGTCCCAAATGATTATATAAAGAAGTCACTTTACAGGAGGAAGAAGATGATTGAGTGGGGACCACAAGGGAGAGTTTTCGAAGTGCTGATAATGTTTAAATTTTTTGTCTGTGGTTATAAGAGTCTTTGATTTGTGATAATTCATTTACGTGTACACTGATTTTTTAAAAACATTTGTATCTTGATTTTATATTTCAATTAAAAATAAAGATACTGTAAAGGAATGTGTATAGGTGGCACATGGGTGTCTCCTGCTTTATAGGAGGGTAATCATTCAGTCTCGGATTTGAAAGAATATGGAGGCTTTTATAAGTTTTAGTGAACCTCTCAATATATAATAAACTAATCTTAGAAAAAAGTGAAAAAGGACTAAGATCAGGAAAAGTAGAAATGCTTGTTTTTCTTCCCTAGTTCACCAACCACCCACCTCTCCCCAGTTTAAATATTTAAGAACTTCCTAAAATAAACTAACCAAAACTAAATATAATATGCTGTACATTTGGAAGTTTGGAGAAAATAAAGGGATGTGTGTGTGTTTGTGAGAGAAAAAGATAGAGAGAGAGAGAGAGAGTGTGTGTGTGTGTGTGTATGTGTAAGGCATCTTGGGTGTAGATGTCATATTTTTACTTTTGTAAAATAACACATTTATGACCACTCTCTCTGCTGAGAACCCTGTTAAGTTGGGAAATTGAATTTCTAACTGCAATCATTCTGTTAGCCTTCAAAGATTGACAGTAATGACAAGGAATATTGACCTCTGGGGTATTCAGACTTCCCTTTTTTTCCCTCAAGAATCTATAGAAAATGCTTCAAGAAAATATTGATAGTTTGAGAGCTTAGATACAAATTAGGGAAGTAACGAGGGAAATAATTGGTAGTGTTGTGAAGACTTTTATGTGCTAATTTGGAAGACTCTCTAAGACATGATATTAGGCTAGAAAAAGAAGGTGAAAATAGAACATTTAGTAGTCTTATCTGTAAGTAAAACAGATAATGTAAGTGTTGTTTTAAGCTTTTTCCTCTCTCTCTCCCTCTCTCTCTCTCTC